>VWYK01055866.1:0-16375 GCA_013399775.1 Semnornis frantzii | reverse complement strand
TTTTTTTTTTCTGGGAAGCTGGGCCTCCCAGGAGTCTCAGAGTCTCTCATTCAGGGCTACCTGTTTACAGCTCACCGAACAGAAGGACCTAAACAATCCTATATTGTATGCCTAGTGCTTCCTTAAACTTAGGCTTCCACAATGGCATGTTTTCAGAAGCTGGCCAGAGTAAGTTAAAGGCTGGCTTTATACTCATTAAGTGTTCTGCTTGTACTGTCTTCTAATTACATGGCAGGACAACAATGTATTTTTTTTTCAATGGAGTTCTTTGGAGCAGTTAATTTGGTGCCTGTACTAAATGCCCCAAAACATTAATTAGTGTGGAAGGAACCCTAATTTCCTCAGTGGCTTTCCTCTCCATTTACTTCCCTTGTTTTCACATAGGCTTGGATGAGCCTCTATAATGAAATTACCTCATTAATACCTTTATTCTTGCAGAGTAACTCATTCAAGATCTACCATTTAGTTTTAATTTAATGTTGTCGAAAGCAAAAGGTGCATTCATGTCTTTGATTAGTGCATTTTTTTCTCTCTAAAGAGTGGACAGATTTAAATTATTAAGATGGCAACTAGTGAGTTATAATTGGATACAAGCAGCACTTCAGTGAATATTAAATGCTTTCAAAGCCTGGCCTATGTGGTCTGCTGACTATTAACTGTGTCCAGTGAGTTGTTCTGTGGGTTTTGAATTAACAGCACCTTAGCTAGCGTGAGGCAAATTAAGTTTAATTTTGTTTATTAAAAATGGTGATGTTGCATTTATCAACCTGACATTTGGTTGTAGCAAAGTTCAGTTTTCCCCATTATCCTGTACTGACCTCATCATTTGGTTAGTACTGGTAACAGAGAGCCTCATCCTGCGCTTCAGAGTCCTATGAACCTAGCTGGAGACTTGCCTGGTTCACAAGAGCTACTGAGTTCTGAATATTGCCAAACAAAAGGCACCCTAGCCACGTCTGGCCAGGCTGAGGATTTATTTGCTTGCAGAGCAGCACAAGGTATGTCTGCTGTTAATGGTGAATGCACAAACTGTTCTTTGATACCAGCAACTGAGCGGGCAGGTTGCAACATCCCAGCCTTGATCTTTAATTTTCTTTTTCCTCCCACCTACGGCTGGTATTGCAAAATATCTGTGGAGCATCAGAGGAATGTGTAGGTCAGAAGACTTAGGCAGTTTCTGACCTGCTTGGTGTGTCCATGTTGTAGTTAATTGTGTGGCTGCAGTGCTCCTGGTCAAAAACCAGTCTTGTACAGGGTGGGGACACACCTCTGGGGGGACTGTAGTGTTGCCTTCTGCTTAAGGCAGGCACAGCCACATTGCTTTGCTCACAGTCTTGTCTAGTTGTGCAGGGCCTTTAAATGCTGCGCATCTCAAGGATGGAGAGGATGAGAGATCCTTTAACATAGAGATGGAGGATGGCTATCCCACACAACCTCTCTGGGCCCCAGTTCCAGTGGCGACCCACCTCCACAGTGATGTTTTCTGTATGTAACTGTAAGGACGTGATAATGCTTTGAACACAAGCATTAAAGATGATGAGTTGATACTGGTGATGTTTTATAAATGTGATAAAGTATCATTTTATTATAGCATACTCACTATATTAATTAAAAATCAATGTCTTTATAGCATATTACATATGATACCTTATAAATATACAATTAAGTGAGTAGTTTGATAAGTTATTTAAATGGTACAATGTAATTACATTAGATAAATTACAGGTTACCTTTCTCACTGAGTATGTATATTCAGGTCTTAGCTTGTGTGGGGTGAAGATGTGACTGAGATCACAGAATCACAGAATTGTCAGGATTGGAAGGGGCCTCAAGGATCATCTGCAGCAAGCAAGGAGCTGGGAATATATCAGGTGGGTTAGATGATGCAGCAGTCTACCACTGTCTCTAACTTAAGTAGAACAATTCCTGCATGGTAAGAACAATTCTTAGATTTTGGAGCATCTCTAGAGGTATTAAAACACTATCCCATAGTTTTGCTTGTTAGCTGATGGAAAGGAAGCTGAAGCAGCTAGGGAGACAGAAACATGGAATAGCATCTTCATACTTCAGATAGGCAGCTGCATAAATTAGGACTTCACTGAGACTGACAAAAGGCAAACCAAAAATCCAGCTTCAAGTCCCCTGCTTTGCAAAACACCCAAGTGAATGGAACACTGGGGCAGAATTTGGGGTGCTCTGGGCTGAGAGCTGACGAACAAGACAAATTACCAAAGATGGTTTTGGTGAAGTTATTTTAATCTTCTTTGGATGTTTTGTGTTTCTTCCTTGCAGCATGGCTTTCCTTTGATAGCTTCAGTTGAGAAACCGAGATTTTAGATTTTGAAGGAAAAATGAGAAAAGGGAAAATAATAAGGTAATTTTTTTGCTTGAGAAAGTCCCAGCAAATATTTGAAGAAAAATAGTATGGAGTCGAGTGTGGCCAGCAGATTGAAGGAGGTTCTCCTCCCTCTCTACTCTGCCCTCACGTGAGACCTCACCTGAAATATTGCATTCAGTTTTGGGCTCTCCTGTTCAGGAGGGACAGGGATCTACTTGAAAGAGTCCCACAGAGGGCTATGAAGATGATTAAGGGGCTGGATCACTGCCCTATGAGGAGAGGCTGAGGGACCTGGGGCTTCTTGGTCTGGTGAAGAGAAGACTTAGAAGAGATCTAATCAATGTTTATAAATATCTGAGAGCTGGGAATCAAGAGGGAGAGGGCAAACTCTTCTCAGTTGTGCCTTGTGAAAGGACAAGGGGTAATGGGTATAAACTCCAGCACAGGAAGTTTTATCTCAACATGAGGAAGAACTTCCTTACTGAAGTCATGGAGGACGGAAGCAGGCTTCCCAGCGGGGTNAGGACAAGGGGTAATGGGTATAAACTCCAGCACAGGAAGTTTTATCTCAACATGAGGAAGAACTTCCTTACTGAAGTCATGGAGTACTGAAGCAGGCTTCCCAGAGAGGTTGTGGAGTTGTTTTCTCTGGAAAATTATCAGCCCTGTCTGGATGCATTCCAGTGTGACCTGTGCTAGATTCTGTGGTCCTGCTCTGGCAGGGGGCTTGGACTGTAAGATCTACGGAGGTCCCTTCCAACCCCTAACATCCTGTGATACTGTGATCTAGTTCCAACCCCCTTGCCCTGGGCCAGGACACTTTCCACTAGAGCAGGTTGCCCAGAGCCACATCCAGCCTGGCCTTAAAAACCTCTAGAGGTGAGAGTTCCATCACCTCCCTGGGCAACCTGTTCCAGTGTCACCACTGTCATGGTGAAGTGCTTCTTCCTGATGTCTAATCTGAATGTCGACCTTCTAGCTTGGATCCATTCCTCCTAGTCCTGTCACTACCTGACACCCTAAAAAGTCCCTCCCCAGCTTTCCTGTAGTCTCCTTCAGATACTGGAAGGCCATGCTAAGATCTTCTTGGAGCCTTCTGTTATCCAGACTGAACAAGCCCAACTCTCTCAGCCTGTCCCCATAAGAGAGGAGCTCCAGCCCTCAGATCCAGCCCTTGTGGTGCTTCTCTAGGCACGTTCTGTTGGTGGCCGAAGATAGACAGAAGAGAAGCAACCGGCGTGACTCCTGCACTGCCATGGCAAAAATCCTTTTGGGACCAGCTCGTTTGGCCTTTTGGCATGGTTAGCACACTGGCTATATCCCTACTCCAAAGGAAGTAGTGCCAGGAACTGCTCTCTGCCATGAGCCCAAGCAGTGCAGACTGGATGTGTCGCTGTTACCTGACTCCTAATTATGGGTTTCTGCTGGGTTTCATGAGAGGACCAACAGATGGAAGAGAGGCTTTGGGTTTTTTTTCACATGTGCCTTTCTAGTTCAGTGTGCCTGAGACAGAGCAAGTGCTGGAAGCATGAAGAGTGTGCATTGCCTGCTGTGCAGTGTGCTGTTTGGCTGTGTGTCGTGGCTTGAAGCATGAATCTGCAGATTGTGGCTCCAGAGGGTTCAGAGAAGTAGTTCCGAAAGGTCTCATCTGTCCTGTCCCTAGCATGTGCTATTGCTCTGTGGTGCACCAAAGCCTGTTCATGAATTGCTGCTCAGCAGGGGCCAGACTATGCCAGGGCCTATCCTAGCAGCTATGGGCTTTCAGTGACTGGGATCCAAGAGATGAGGTTGCTTTTTCTGGCTTTGGCTTGTTTTGCAGTGAGAGTGTACCATGAAGTCCTCTTGCTGTTCCAGGTCAGCTTGCAAAGAGCCAGCTTATGTCCAGTCATTGTCTAGATCCCGAGTGCTTCGTTGTGCCACGTGAAGGCTCAAGGCCCCAGGGCAGGGCATATTCTCCATGTAATGTTGTGCTGTCAAACCCGAGCTGCTCCTAATGTCAAGCAGCATTCTCCCCTAGGTCCCTTAGTCTAGTGACTGAAGCATACGCTCCAGGAGCAAGGTAACCAATGCAATTCTCTCCTCCTCTCAAGGAAGCATTTCAAATCATCACACCAGTTGTTTCTAGGAGAAAGAGGAAGGAATGGCTCTTGCTTCTTTCCCTCTGAAACATGGCATTATGCAGAAAGAGGGTCAAAGCAAATGAGACTTCCCGGCAGCCAGAATTACAGTCAAAGAAACCCAAGGGCCAGCTGAAGGGACAGTCCAGACACATTTTTGTTCCTCACTGAGTATGGAATAAAAAGAAATAAAATAAAAAGAAAGAGGAAAATCTGAGTATATGGGTCAGAGAGAAAGTGAGTAATGAGGGAAAGGTGTACATAGGCTAAAACGCCAGCAAAGGCGTTGGGCTGGGCAGGGGGGGTCTTGGGAAAAGCTTGTACTGCAGTGTCAGCCGAGCTCTGTCCGCGGTGGCCCGCAACAGGCACACTTTGAAGAGGAGCGCAGGCATCACAACGCAGTCGTGCAGTGCTTAGTGGCAGCGGCACACTCCTTGGCAGATGCCATTTGCTTCTACTTTTGTGGCATTAGGCTAATGGTGGGACCAGGATTACGAATGGCACCTCACACTTTTCATCTTTGTTAACAGGTTAATTTTAAGTTCCTTGATGGAGTTTGCTGCACTGTTGTCCCACCCATCTTTTGGCACTGCTGGGCAGAAGGAAGAAGAAACACCCGCAAAGCATGAGACAGGATGAACGTGCCATAGCCAGTGATGAAAACGATGAGTTGGAGACTGTTTAAAGCAACTTAAAAGATGGACATGCACCTGAGGAGCACTTATTTGTCATCCATTTATCAAGAAGGCTTCCTAGGGTAGGCAGTCTGGTGCAAAACAGAAAATGAAGTAGCTGCTGAGGTCAGAGCTCTCCTACCGTGGTCCGAGTGTGGTGAAGGAATGCTGCCCATACAGGGGAGATGGTGGTGCGAGAGTGCCCCCTTTTGTGTAGTGAAACTTTGAGACTCGAAAGGAGTCTGCACAGAAGAAAGGCTTCACAGCATCCAAAGGTGACACTTAGAGTGGGAAAAATGTCATGGAGCAGGGAGGCTGCAGGAGCCAGGAGCGTGAGTCAAAGCGTTGATACCGGAAGAACAGCACAAGGAGAATCAAGGGATGATTGTAACCACAGAACAGAAAGTTGAGCAGATAGACTCTTTCTGACTTTTTTCTGGCCAGAAAAAATGCTGAAGTCTAACATCAGCGGGCTTTAGGGTACTGGGATTACTCCAGGCATAGCAAAGAATCTGAGAAGAGATGACCGACCTCTGTCACATAGCGTAGGAACACAGGAAATAAGCCTCAGGTCGGATGGAGCCAGATGCTGTGTTCGATGGGACTGCTGGCAGTTCTGTCTGTGGGAGCACATAGGCCTAACTGCTCTGCACAGCCTGGTCCTCTCTCTTCCCCATCTTCCCCATCCTCTAGATTAAAGCATCAGGGATGGTAGAGGGCTGGTTGCTGTCTGTGGGAAGGGAGCAAGGAGGTGTGGAGACACTGCAATGTAGGGCAGTGGTGACCCTAACACAGAGATACCTCATCACCAAGATGAGTACTGAGAGTTAAATACAGCACCAAATTTCTCTGCAGTCCCCAGGGAAGAGGACAAAAATCAAACACTCACAATTAATACAAAAAAGGCAGAGTTGCTAAATGCCGCCTTTATGTCTGTCTGTACTGCTGGAGACTGTCCTCAGGAGTCCCAGACCCCTGAGGTCCCAGTGGAAGTCATGACCAAGGAGGATTTTTCATTGATTGATGAGGACTGGGTTAGGGAATAGTTAAATCTGATCATCCATAAATCCATGGGTTTTGATGGGATGCACCCATGGTTGGTGAGGGAGCTGGTGGAGGTCATTGCCAGACCACTCTCCGTCATCTTTGGTAAGTCATGGCAGACAGGAGAGGTGCCTGGGGCCTGGAGGAAGGCAAATGTCACTACAACTTACAAGGGTAAGAAGGAGGACACAGGTCACTGTAGGCTGGTCAGCATCACCTTCATCCCCAGAAAGGTCATGGAGCAGCTTATCCTTGTCACTTAGGCATATCAAGGCCAAGAGGGTCATTGGGAGCAGTCAGTATGATTTTACCATGTTTGACCAACCTCATAGCCTTTGATGAGGACATCACCAGGTGGATAGATGACGGCAGAGCAGTGGATGTGGTTTATCTTAATTTCAGGAAAGCATTTGACGCTGTCTCCCACAGCATCCTTCTGGATAAACTGAGGCAGTGTGGTCTGGGTGATCAGGTAGTGAGGTGGATGGGAATTGGTTGAAGGGAAGAAGTCAGAGAGTTGTGGTCAATGGGATGAAGTCTAGTTGGAGGCCTGGATCTAGGGAGGTCTGTCAAGGATCAGTACTGGGACCAGTTCAGTTCAAATATTCATCAGTGACCTGGATGAGAGCACACAAGGCACTGTCAGGAAGTTTGCTAGTGACACAAAGCTGGGTGGAGTGTCTGAGACGCCAGAAGGCTGTGCTGCCATTCAGTGAGACTTAGACTGGAGACTTGGGCAGGGAGAAATGAAAGGAACTTCAACAAGGGCAAGGGCAGAGTCGCACCTGGGAAAGAACAACCCTATGGACCAGTATAGGTTGGAGACTGACCTGCTGGAGAGCAGTGAAGGGGAAAAGGACCTGGGGACCCTGGTGAATGGAAAGTTGACCATGAGCCAGCACTGAGCTCTGGTGGCCAGGAGTGGCAATGCCATTCTGGGGTGCATTAGAAGGGCTGTAGTGAGTAGGTCGAGAGAGATTCTCCTGCCCCTCTGCTCTGCCCTGATGAGGCCACATCCAGAGTACTGTGTGCAGTTCTGGGCCCCTTGGTTCAAGAAGGACCTCAGGGAAATGCTTGAGAGAATCCAATGCGGAACTGTGAAAATGATGAAGGCTGTGGAACATCTTCCTTAACGAGGAGAGCCTGAGGTAGCTGGGGCTTTTTAGCTTGGAGAGGAAGCCTGAGGGCTACCCTCATTCACATTTATAAAAACGTAAAGGTGAGTGCCAAGAGGCCGGAGCCAATGATGGGCAGGGGACAGTGGGTAGAAGTTGAGGCATAGGAAGTTCCATGGAAACATGAGGAAGATTGTTTTCACTGTGAGGGAGACAGAGCACTGGAGTAGGCTGCCCAGGGGGGTTTGTGGAGTCTCCCTCTCTAGGAGGTATTCAAGCCCCGCTGGGTGCGTTCCTGTGTAATCTGGTATAGGTGACCCTGCTCTGGCAGGGAGTTGGACTGGATGAGCTTTTGAGGTCCCTTCCAGTCCCTAACCTTCTGTTGTTCTGTGTGATTCTGTGAATGAGCCTGTATTTCACTCTCTGGATCACAAGTACCATCTTGTTTGGATGCACTCAGCTACTTTGCTTTGCCTTCCACTTAGATGATCCCCTTAAAGGCTTCTGAAGTCAGATCCAGCGTTGCTGTGGCAGAAGCTTTCTGTCTGTCTTCTGCACCTGTGGTCCCTGCCTTGGTGAATTCCTTTGTATGGCCAGGGACTATGCAGAATACCTATTCAAGTCTCCTGTTCAGTTTGAGCAAAAAAGTCCTGACACAGCCAAGCATTTAGCTGAATCAGCAATTTGCTATGAATAGCACAAATATTTGAATTCAAGGATATGTCAGCAGCAGTTGATTGAAACCTTCATAATGAAGGCCTGTAGGAACCAAAGGTAGATGAAAGAAGGCACAAAGATTCGTTATGGGGATAACTTAGGGTATTAAGACAAATGTGCTTCTTGTGAGCGGGTCACCTATGTTCTGCACAGAGCCAGCAATGTTGCACCTGTGTTCTGCTCAGTCCCTGCATCACAGCAGCAGTGAGGTGGCTGTGGTGAAAGCAGGCTGGAAATTCACATCACCTACTAAGAGGTAGTTGTGCAAAAGAATGTCATCAGACCACTCAGAACTGGCGAGCTTAGTGTCTGCAGGGTGGTGGTTCATACTGAAGGATCATGCTGAGGGTGAAAGGGTTTCTGCTCCACTCAGCTCTGTAGTTGATGTACTACATGTGCAACGCAAAGGTGTTAATGGAAACAGCGAGTAAAATCAATCATTTTACAGACAGCAGCAGTGACACCAGGGCAAGCTGGAGGGGAGTAGTTCCTCTTTTGAAAACACTTAATGCATGTTGGTTTTGAAGATTTTCATCAGTCAGCCAGAGCAACACCAATCGCCTCTCCCTCACGCATGTTTAAGATAGGCTTCAGTGGCAGAAGATGGGACATGCCCTCAGTGTGGGGAGTGTGAGACTGCATGCAATTGCTTGGCTCTCCAAAAGGTGTCTCCTCTCTCCTTGTAGGGTGCCCTGGAGAAGGAGCTGGGATGGTGAGGCACAGGAAAAAGAAGACATCTCCTGAAGCAGCCCACAACTGCTTGAGAAAGACAACAGTTATCAAGTAATGTTTTCAGCATGGATTTTCAAATGAGGGGCATGTCCATGAGATTTTTGGGTGCCTTCACCCCCCAACACTTGCAGCTTTGAAAACCGGAGGCTTAGATATTCGAACAGCCTATGGGGAACCTGGGAAGGGAGTGTTAAAGGAGGGGTGAGAGGCACTATTCAAGTTGGGGAAGTTACCGGCAACCTTTCTGTGATTTGTACCGGGCTTTTTGATTATGCCTTCACTGTTTCCAAGACATCACAGACAGAGGGGCTGGAGTAGCATGTGGGAAAGCAGAGCAGAGCTTTCTAAGGGAATTAAGTCACCCAAGCTGAGCTCTGTCTTTCCGCCCTGCAGAGGAGGCCAGGGTGAGCCATAGCCCGAAGCCTGAGTCTGGCAGGACCCTGAAGTGCAGGCAGCACCTGCCCTCAGGAGCCTGTGGCACTGTCCCCAGTGAGCAGTGTGCTGCGAGCTGTGCTTTGGTGGGCCTGGGCTGCTGCCAAGGTGCATTTTGAATGTGGGATTTGGAGGTTTAAATCTCTCACTCCCCTCAGTGTTGGGGGATTAAAAGGCAAAACTACCCCAAGGTCTGCCTCTTGCGATGCACTCCATCCTGCTCTCTTAGGCACAGCTGCACAAAGCTCTTTCCGAGGCTTGCAGAAATATCTTTTAACAAAAATGCCTCAGGTTATTTAATCAGAAAGTAATCAAGTGCAAGGTGCTTTCTGAGTGTGCTGGCACCTGCAGCAGTGCCCATCCCACTCCTGTCACCCCCTAGGCCCAGCAGCCCACTATGATGGGGCACAGCAGCATCCCAGCCAGGCAGGTGCCCACGTGTCAGGGCTGAGAGATAATTCAAAGGCAAAATGAACAAGCAGAGTAAAGACACAGGGATAGGCTCTGTCAGAGTATTTTTCTCTCTGCAGTGTTTCCCAGCTAAGTCACGCAGTCAGTGTTTGCTTGCCAGGAGCAGCTGGTCCTTGATCTGTGGGTTGCTACCATCAAAAGGGCCTTAGGGAGCAGCCTTCTATTTCTCTAGTGCTACAGGTGGAGCTTCTGTGCTTGATGGACTCCAAGTCACTTGTGACTGCATCTCAGTGAGACTAGCATGGGGACCCATGCTGTGTGGCTCTCCCATTGCCCTTGATTTGGAAAACACAGCCATCCATGCAGTGGGAGAGCACACAGAAGGTAGGTGTTGATGCCTTGCCTGCTTCATCCCTCTCAGCACCATTATAGCCTGCAAGGAGACAGTTTAACACCTGTGCTAATAAGCACAAGCACTTGCCTTTCCCTTTTTCCTCTTTCTGAAGGGAAGATGAATTGAGGTGTGGATGGGATGAATCAACAAGTGTGCATGCTCTCAGAAAGCATCACCATTCAGCATCTTCCTGGAGTCCTGCCCTTCAGAGGGCCAGAGGAAATATTTCCCCCATTACCCTCTTCAGCTCCTGAGCTATCACCCAGTTTGCCGTGATGAAGGATGGATGACTGCTGGAGGAGCCCTGCTCAAGCCCAGGTGATGGGAATTCATTGCTGGGATGTGAGCTTGGCCTCCTGTAAGCATGAAGGAAGTGCAAAGCCATTTCCAGACAGCCTTACATGAATAAAGGAGACTAGATGTAACAAATCCAGAAATATGCTGTGAAAAGCTGTGTGGTAACAAGGGCCCTGGTTAAGATGTAAAGCATCAATCATAGCCTTGTTTTCCTCTTTAAAATGAGAAAATTCACTAAAAGAGAGGTTTTCATCCCTCGTAAGCCAAGTTCTCATTTCCTTTTCATTTCCTGAATTGTAACATGTGAGTGTGCTGGCTAAACACATATGGGAACATCTGTAAGCAGTTACACATGTGAATAAAAACCACTTTTGATTTAATGAAGAGTCATGTATGGATAAAGGAGAGAAACAAAGACCAGGATCTTGTTGAGACTGACCATTAGTCTCCTCTAATTAGGACTTTTTCCCCATGGGCTTGTCCGTGTAGCCAGCAAAGTGCACAGACTCTCAGCAGGGCTCATAGCCGTTCTGAGAAACCCTGTGGGCTGCTCTTGTATCAGCCTTTACCATGTAGTGCTGGATTCAGCTTGCTCCAGCTATGAATGTGTTATACTTCCTATGATAAATTTATTTTCGTGGTTTTATAATGTAGGTACAAAAATTCACTTGAGGCCATGTTTGGCAATGTCCCCTGCCATGTCCCTGGGGACCCCATCTCCTCCTGCTGTCATCCTGGGGACCCCAATTCCTCCTGCCATAGTCCTGGGGACCCCATCTCCCCCTGCTGTCATCTTGGGGACCCCAAGATCTCATCTCGGCAACAATCCTGTTTTAACCAGATTTCGCTGAGCATCACCAGGGATCTTCTTGGGGTAGAGTAGCCAGTAAAAGCACATGGTCCAAACTGGCTATGGTGCTGGAGACAGGACTGCTTTGGATTTAAAGAAGGAAGCAGCATCTAGGAAACAGGTAAAAACCATGGAGAAACATGGTAAGGCACCTGCCCTGGGCTTGCAAGAGCTGAGGTGCAGATGGCTCCCTGCCAAGGATGCTCTTGCTAATATCCCTGTCCATAGGATGGAGGAGCGCAGCAGTAGCAAGGAGATTTCTTTCCATAGGTCTAGGGTTAGAATTTAGGGTTGGTGTTCATTTGCCTCTCCCTATGTATCTGTCATCTGTGTATCTATCTAGGTATCTGTCATCTATGTATGATTCATAGATTCATAGAATACCAGAGTGGAAGGGACCTTACGGATCACGTAGTCCAACCCTTGAGGGTGAGAATGTAGTTTAAATGATCAATGTGTCTGTCATCTATGTACCTGTCAATTTGCCTCTCAGTTTTCATCTATCCTCCAGAGGCCTCTCGACCACTTCAGACGCCCCCAAAAACTCCTTCCATGCCTCTAAAGCCCCTTTAGAGACCCCTCAGATCCCGTAGCAGCAGGTGGCAGCAGGCAGTACCTCGCCGTGCCCACGAAGCGGCAGCAGTGTGCGTGCGAGTCCGCGGCAATGGGGCGGGCAGAGACGGGCTTTGTGGAACTACCAGTCCAAAAGCCTGACAATATTTCTAGGTAGCACTAATCCATTTTGACGGTAAACAGCTGAAATCATTAGTTGAAGCCTCCTCCTGTGGATTTGCAGCATGTTCCGGTGACACACGTTTCGAAGTCCTGACCAGGACAAAAAGGTGTCTTAGACTGAGGGATCAGTGCAAGCACTCACTTTGTGTTGGAAATAATCAGTGTAAGAGCCCAGTTTCACCAAGTGTTGGTGAACAGAGACTAAAAGCCTGCTGAGATGCCTTTCAAAAGCACTTCTGGGTACCAAAGGTGGAAAGCTCCATGAAGGACATTTTGAAGCACGTGTAGTTGGTAACAGGAAAATCCGGTGCTTGCTTCCAAAGCTCCTCTCCAAGGGTGGTTCCGTGGAACCATGCCTAGAGCTGCCTACAAGCAGCATGTGCAGCTTGCATGCACTGTGTTCTTCCCCCTCTGCAAGATCTGTGGGCCCCATTTTGTGCCAGGAACTGCATGGGAGTCTGGCCCTGATGCAGTTTCCTCTGCAGACATGGCACCATGGGTTGAGGCTGTTAAAGGATTAAAAGCTTGTCCTGCTGAGCCGGATACTGTTCCCTGGATACTTCAGATATGGTTCCAGGGAGAACCTGCCTGCAGCATGTGATGGACGCCTCAGGATGAGCATCACTGCTGAGGGGCCCAACCAAAACAGGGTATGAGAAACATGACACCAACCTCTAGCATGTTCCCCACTGTGGGACAAGCACCAGCTTGCTGCATAGGCGTGGGGGAGATGCAGCTGTTTGGGGGGGGGGCACCCTCCTGTTTATTTCTCTAGCAGAGCTCCCCTTTTGGGGAAGGGGCAGTATGTATATATTACACAAAGTAGTGAGATGTGGCTGGGCAGTTTCCCTTATTTTGTGCCTTTTGGGGGGTTGAATAAAAAGGTGGTTTTTTTTTTTTTGGGCGACATGGTGCAGAGGGATGATGCAACAGAGGAGCAGGTGAGTGAGGGGTGGGGCCACGCTTTTCCCCCCCAAAAAGGGTGCTTGCTGCCCTGAATGCTGATAATTCTTGGAGGGCATCACAAAATAATTTAAAATCTAAGTATTAGTGTGAGGTATTCCAAAAGAGAAAAATCTCTAATTTTTAGTTAGATATTGAAGAATTGTATTAGTTTATATGTAAAAAGATTTTGAAATGACATTCCCTTCTATGACATAAAGCCTTCTAGAATATAAAACCAAATCCTAAGTAGAATCACATAGGGGCTTGAAATATAAATGTAACTGGTGTGTATACAAATTAAAAATAGTGGGTTTTCCTTTGTCTGTGTATTGCGTTTTTAAAATTTAAACAAATTGGAAGAGAGCCAAGCTGAGAGTCTTACCACGCACGGGGGGTGCTCAGTGCTGCCGCCGTGAGCTTGCTGTCTGTACTGCAGCTCCGCAGCGGCCTGTGCCGCCCCGGCTGTGCTCAGTGCTGCCGCCGTGTGTTTCGCTGTCGATACTGCAGCTCCTCAGCGGCCTGTGCCGCCCTGTCACTCCTCGTTGCTGATGCCTCGCTTCTATATGCCATGAATGCTCGAAATGTTGGCACTTTGTTAGGGGAGGGCGGGGAAGAGGGGGAGGGACATTAAAAATTATTTAAACGTGTAGGTATTAGCGTGAGGAGTTAGATAAATATATGTTATTTTTATATAAAGAAATTGTATTAATTTCCAGTTAAGAAATGATTGAAAAATAATAGGCCAATAGTATCAAAAGGGTTCAAGAAGATGAAAACCCGTGCCGCAACGGGAAGGGCGCGGTCATAAAGAGATGGCACAGGCGTCAGAAAACCTCGCCTTCTCATAGCGCTCGGAGCTGAGCGTTGCTACAGACTCCGCGCGTGCGTTGTACGGGGGCGCGTGGCTACGAAGGCGGCGCATGCACAGTTGTTGTCTACGCGCACGCGTTCTATCGCGACCAGTTGCTATGGCGGTTAAAGCATGAGCTACAGAACAACATTGTTGGGGCCCATGCGCCATAGATACGGACTTAGCGCGTACGCTGAAGCAGCACCATGTTCTACTGCGCATGCCCTGTGGAGTGCGAGTCCAGCCGAACGCTATCGAGCTCAGTCGAGCCGGACGGCGGCGATTGGAGGCCATCAAAAGCGGACGGAGCCGAAGCCAGCGGAACCGAGCCTAGCGGGCGGAGCTGGTCCGGATGGAACCCAGCGGCGAGGAATAGAGCCGACCTGAGCCGAAGGGTTCCGGAGCGAGCCGAGTCACTCCGGACGGAGCGGAAGGACCCGAGCGGCAGGAAGCTATGACGCATGGAGGCGAGCGGGACGGGGCTACCGTCCTTTCGGAGGAAAAGGAAAACCACACGCGTTCGCGGAGAGAGGTTCGTTCTGTTTCGCTCATGCAAGAGGATTTTCAGCAAATCAATTGATCATCAGCGGCGGATCTGAGGCACGTTTTAGAGCAACTCGTGTAAGTAAAGGACTTTGACATTGCTCCATCGATAGCTTCCTTTCAGTTTACATAGAAAACCATTCGGAACGGAGCTGTCTGCTCTTGCGGTGTTCCACAGTCAGTCTAAGCAGCTGTTCCGTGCAGCCCAGAGGCTGTAGATAAGCGTCACAAGAGAAGTAAGCCTAAGCAGTCCCGTATCTAATTGTCAGGAGGTTTCTTAAGTGCCCGTAAATGCTATTTATAGCAAGGATTTAAACCCTTGACCCTTCTCTCTATCCCAGATAGGGAAACCCTTTCAAAACCCATTCTTTTTCCCATCTCGATTCGGGGCCGATTGCCCCAAACGAGCACTCCCCCTGCAGGCATTGGCACAACCCTGAGCGTTGCTGTGGTCGTGGAGCTGCGCGTTGCTATGGACGCGGCGCATGCGCTCCGGTGCCTCTTGCCCTCACCCTCACTGCTGCCGCCGTGTGGCCATGAGCAGGCACTGCTCGCTGCTGCATGCGAACTGCGTTGTTCTGTGCCCTCCAACGGCAGTTTTACCCCAAGCTGTCTCCACATTCAGGTTGAGTTTGCCCACACCAGACCCGGCTGGTTTTTATTATTTGGTACTGTTTCCCAGAATTGCCCAGTGCCTCCCAGTGACCCCCAATATTAGGCATGGCTACTCCAAAATTCCTTCCCAGTGCTTGCAGTAACTCCCAGATGTAGTTCCTGGTGCTCTCAGCGTGGCTGCCTGTGGAGAGTGTCGTGCAAACGTGGCTAATAGAAAAGGGACATAGTTGGACGGAACTGATGGAAACAAGCTAAGGAGCAACCCAAGGACAGAGTGCCCTTGAGATAAAGAAGTTGCTGCAGCTGCGAGTACACAGAAAAGTTAGAGATGAATCTAAAACCACAAGAATGTAGAAGTAAGATGCTGAAACTGCTGATTTGCCAAATAGCAAGTAACTAACCATGAGCTCAAGTTTTGTAATATGCATGAACCTTATTATAAGGTGTATATAAGAAAGAATAGAAAGCTAATAAATCGAGTCTTGCTGATGACCAACTGGTGTCCGCAGGCTCCCTTTCTCCGACAGCTGCCGTGTCCTCCCAGTATCCCAAACTCTTTTCCTGGTGCTACTGGTAAGTGGTGCCCAGTCTCTGCCAGTGCTCCCCATAATAGCCAGTGTCCTCCCAGTCCCACCCAGTGCTTCCAGTAATTCCAAAATAATTTCCCGGGACTCTCAGTAATACCCAGTCCCCCTAAGTCACTCCTGCTGCTCCCAGTAATTTCAAAATCCTTTTCTAGGGACCCCAGTAATACCCAGTGCCCTCCAGTAACTCCTGCTGCTCCCAGGAACTCCAAAATCCCTTCCCAGTACTTCCAGACCCACCAGTGCTCCCAGTAACTCCAAAATCTCATCTAAGTGTGCACTTCCAGTTACTCCTTGTGCTCCCAGTATGGCTCCTGTGTCCTCCCAGGCCCTCCCAGTAATGCCAAATTCCCTTCCTAGTGCTGGCAGGGCTGCCACTGCCCTTCCAGTTCTAGTGCTTCCAGTAACTGCCAAATCTCCTTCCCAGTGCTTCCAGTGTGTCCCCAGTGTTCACTTAGTTCCTTCCAGTATCCCAAACTCTCTTTCCAAACTGCTAGCAGTAGCACCATGCTGCCCAGTCTGTGCTAGTGCTCCCAGTAATGCCTGATGCCCCCCACTGCTCCCAGTAATATCCAGTGCCCCAAATCCCTCCCGGTGCTCCCAGGAACTCAAAATCCCATTCTGGTACTCCCAGACCTCCCAGTGCCTTCCCAGAGCCACCGGTACTCCCAGGAACTCCAAAATCTCACTAACACTACATGCATTTCCAATCCCTTGTAGTGCTCCCAGTGTGGCTCCAGTGTCCTCCTAGTGCCCCAAGCAACCCCCAAATTCGCCTCCCAGTTGTCCTAGTTATCCTTGTGTCATCCCAGTCCCTCTCAGTGCTCCCAGTCACTCCAGATTCCCTTCGTAGAGTGCCCAGTGGTCTGACAAGCCACATTCATTTCTCTGTTGAGGCATGATGGGTTGTAAAACAAAAATGTGCTGAACAGAATAAGTACCAGTATTGTGTTAGGCCTTAATAGGTCAAAATAGGCTTATA
>VWYK01055858.1:0-10091 GCA_013399775.1 Semnornis frantzii | reverse complement strand
CTGCTCAGGGAACGGCGAGCGACCCGGACACAGACACCGCTGGGCAGGAAGTGACAACGCCGCCGGGCGGGCCCGCCGCCGGGGCCCCGCCTAAGTGGGAGGAGCTGCTCGTGCCCTTCCCACCGTGAGGTCCCGCCCCGGCCCTACGCGCATGGGTGCTTCTCCGTGCGGTTTTGGAGGGGGATGACTTGGATGGGGTCGGGCAGTCAGCCCGGGAGGCCTCCTGCACGGCCAGCTCCGCGGGCCATTGAGTGAGGCGGGTGCTGTCAGAGCTGGTAATGGTGCCGGAGGAACGGAGCACGAAGAAGAGTCGGTGTGTGTAGAATGACATAAACGCGTGCCCCCAGGCGCGGGGCCGGAGTGAAACACCGGGCACACTGCCGGGCGATGCAGCCGCGAGACAGGCCAGCGGCTGTCTGCCATGAGGCTGCGTCGGCTGTTGGAAAACCGTTTTGCGCGGGTAGCGTCCGCGACCAGAGCGGCATAGCTGGTAGCCGAGTTAAAGAACAGGTTCAGTAAGGCGAAGTGCAAGGTACTGCACCAGTTCTTGTTACCAATACAGGCTGGGGGTTGATGAGACTGAAAGCAGCCCTGCAGAAAAGAGTTGGTGGGTACTGGTGGACGAGACGCTGGACGTGAGCCAACAACGTGCACTTGCGGCCTGGAGGGCAAATCGTATTGAGAGAGGCGATTCCGCCACTGTTAAGCTCTGGTGAGGCCTCACCTGGAGTACTGTGTCCACCTCTGAAGTTCTCCACATCTGGAGATGTGGACCTGTGGGAGTGCTTTCCTGTTATATGAAGAAAAGCTGAGAGAGTTGGGTCTGTTTAGTTTGGAAAAGAGGAGAAGGCTATGGGGGGGATATTACTAATACAAATATCTAAGGAGTGATGTTGGGAAGGCAGGGATCTTCTCAGTGATCCCAGTATGAGGACAAGAGGTAATAGGCATAAACCTGTACATAGGAAGTACCATCTAAAGATGACAAGGAACATCTTTATTTTGAGGGTGGTAGAGCACTGGAACAGGCTCTCTGGAGAGGTGGTGGACTCTCCATCTCTGGAGACTTTCAACCCCTGCCTGAATGTGCTTATGTGTGATCTGCTTTAGGTGATCCTGTTCTGATAAGCGGGTTCAACTCTGACCTTCAGAGGTCCCTTCTAACTGCTACTACTATGATTCTATGAGTGGGTCCATAATAGGGCCATGAAGATGATCAGTGGACTGGAGCACCTCTTCTTTGAAGACAGGCTGGAAGAGTTTGGGTTGTTCCGCCTGGAGAGAAGACTCTGGGGTGACCTTACAACAGCGTTCAATATCTGAAGGGGACCTATAGGAAGACTAGGGAAGACTCGTTTAGTAAAGCATGCAGCAATAGGACAAAGGACAATATTTTTAAACAAGAGCTGGGTAAATTTAGCTTAGACATAAGGAGGAAGTTCTCCACAATGGGACTAGTGAAATACTGAGACAGAGTGTCCAGAGATGTGGTGCAGGCCCCATCCCTGGAGGCATTCAGGGTCAAACTTGACAGGGCCCTGAGCAACCTGATCTAGTTGGAGATGTCCCTGCTCACTGCAGAGGAGTTGGCCAAGATGACTTGATGCACTGTGTTATTCTGGACTGGGCTGGATTTTCACTGTGAAGACTCTCAGTTTGAGGTAATGCTGGAGACATTGGCAAGCATTGAGCGATGAGCAGAGAGCTAAAGCACTGCCTAATGAAACCCTGCAAACTGCAAGCACCAGCCAGCTCACTGCTGGGCTCCTGGCACGAAGCATGAACGTGGCTGCAGTTCATGGTGATTCATATTTATTCCACAGTCTTAGTTCTTGGTATTGCTGCTGCATGCTCACAGCATGGCTTATTTTCAGCTGTCCCACACAGCCTGCCTCTGCCCTCGAGGTCCAGTCTAGCTCGAGAAGCCAGAAGCTGTGGGGGTGGGTGCCCATCATCAGGGAGAAGTCACAGGTTTCCGCGGTTCCCTGATGCTTCTGGACAGTGTCTGAAAGGCCTGAGCGCTTGCCCAGCGCCACCTGGGACCGGGGGCGCAGCGGGGTCAGCCGTCTCTCCCTGTCGTGTGGTATAAAAGCCGCGGGAGCCCGGGAAACACTGGTTGTTAGCGGAAGCTAATAGTAACGGAGTAGGGCAGGGGACGAGTAAAGCATCCCAAGTACTGCGGTGTCCCGTAATGCGGATGGTAGCAGGAGAGATGCTTTTATGACTCCGAGGCGGAAATCACGGCCGCGGTCGCCGGCCGGGTTCCACACCACGCCGGGAGGCGGGCTGCTCGCGCTAGCAGGGCTCCGTCCCGCCCCTCCCCTCTCTCAGCCTGGCGTGGCTGCTGACTACCGAGCACGTCGAGCGCCGGGTTCTCCCTCCCGGCGGTAGTGGCGCCGCTTTGGCCTGTAACCGCCCGGATCAAGCTCGAGAGCGCGCCGGGACCTCCATTTTTAGTCACCATAGTGACGGGTCCTGGCAACGCAGGGACGCCGGGAGGCCTCGGGCCTCGCTTCGTACCCCGGCGTGAGTGCTTCCTGTCGCCTGCCCTTTGGGTCTTCTTCCGTCAGACCTCCATGCAACTCCCGTAGGGTTCTGGATCCTCTCTCGCCTTGATTCTACCCGGTGGGGCTGCGTCCTGCCAGCATGGCCGGGGAGGGAGACAAGAGGAAGCGCTTTATTTCGTCCACGGCTGCTAACTTCTTTGGACTGGATCCAGCCGTGAGTTCCGCTGCTCTGACCGGGGGGCTCCATTCCTGTCCGGAGCTGACCAGCTTTCTCGATGACGGCAATGAGTTCCTCCTTGTTGTACAACACTCGGGCACCCAGCTCATCGCATCTAACAAGGTACAGTAGTGCCCAGCAGAGCGTGTGCAGGCACATATGGATCCAGCGTGTTCGCTGCATCCCAGTGTGCCATTTGGGATGCAGAGCCTGGGGTCCAACCCGGGTTTAGTGGTCATGAAAGGCTGGCACCTGATTTGGGAAATAACTTCCTACTGCAAATGTCTCTGCTGGTCTCAGTTTCCGCTACATAAAGTACTGACACGAGTCTGGTAAGAACCTTGTGGTCAGCTGTGTGACCGTGCCCATGCTAACAGGTAATTCTAATGTGCTGGGTATTGCTGCTGTGTGAATGTAATATAGCTTGGAGAGTGGCATGTTTTCTGTCTGCGAATGGCAGGTGGGATCTGATGTGTAGGTACTTTGTGGGCAAGGGTGCATGCAGGTGACTGGGATTGAATTGCCAATGCCCATGAAGGACATGTAGCCTGATATAGAATCATAAAATGGTTTAGATTGGAAAGGACATCAAAGATCATCTAGCTCCAACCTCCTACCATAGGCAGGCACATCTTCCACTAGAACAGGTCACTCAAGGCCTCATCCAACCTGGCCTTGAACACCTCCAATACACTGGCTGATATTTGACAAGTCCCACGGTGGATGTTTGTCCAAATCATGCATTTTGCTTATTGATGTGTCCAGTCAGTGACAGTTGGTTTCTGCACTGGAAACAGTGTCTTTAACATGTGAACTGTGATGTGGACCAGGAACTTACAAACCTTCTGATGTAATTATCTGAGTGGTCTTTGAAGTCTAGTACATGTAAGTGCATTCACGGAAGAATGAACATTCACAAATACTGTTTTTTGGAGTGTACTGCAGAGCTGTTGTCCAATGTACAAATGCTCTTCCACACAGTCAGCAGCTGTGGAAGATCAGATACTTATTTGGGCTATAATATATACCCATTGTCTTAGGGAAGCCATGTCTGCAGGTGTTGGGCTAAAAACTTTATACTATCCGGTAAACGTGAAAGCTATTCGTACTGGTCCTGTGCTATTTCTAACAGAAAAAAGGTTCACAGATGTCCACAACTGCAGAGAATTTGGGAATTTGATTAGCTTATCTTTTTGGTATTGTTTTATCAAATGTTTAATAGTATGAATAAATTTTATGAATTCTCCTCAGACACAAATAGTTTCAATAATCGATTCTATGGCAGTTTTTTGAACTCTACCCGTAAGTTGAACTGTAAGGAGAACCATAGTCATGTTGCAACTTGATGGCCTTGCTGATAAAGGAACTTGTCTTTTTCTGTCTTTGAGAAATCTAAGAATTGCAATCCTTATGCATTTACAGACTCAGGGGAATAATACTGAAGAAGAATATTCCTGAAGTTATACATTGTAAAAATGCAATAAAAAATGAATAAACTCCCTGCTTAGTTTTTTTCAAGGCACAAAATGAAGTTTTTGGGTTTTTCCCAGAAAGTACTAAGTGGAGTTCTAAAAACCAAAATAGCCGAATTAATTATTACAGATATTATATAATGAAAATCACAGTATGTATTTGATATTGGAATTCAGGTTCCTGTGAGCTCAGGAGTGAATATAATAAAAGTTTTCATTTTCTGTGCAAATCAGATACAACCACGATGTTGTCAGAGCCCAATGGGAGTAATGCGGTATTTGATAGCTTTTTTCTTGGTGCAATAATTTGTGTAAGTGGTGTACACAATTTAATGTAATATGTAGTCAATGACAGTTTTTAAAACAAGTCCTGTCTTTTCGATTATTACAGATTGAAGCTACAGATTCAGAGAATAATGTGTTGGTGTTCTTTAAGCTACGACCCGATGTAATTACGGAAGAAAATCTTCATAGTAACATTCTTGTGTCATCTATGTTAGATTCACCAGTTAACACCCTTTATCAAGCTGTACGACAGGTTTTTGCACCAGTGTTACTGAAGGTGAGCGATAAGCCAGTTTGAATGTTCTGTAGATTATATTGGCATACTGAAATTGCATACTGTGTTAACTATTCTGAGATAACTATTTTGTTTTAAAAATAAAATATTTTAAAAACTTAAATGATAAATATGATTTCTAAATTAAAGAAGATACTTCACCTCCAGTCAGTAAGAGTGAAAGGAAGATTCTGGTCATACATATGCCTGACTAGAAACATGGAATACACTGGGCAGTAGTGGTTGATGGAGACATAGCTCCAAACTTCCTGTCCACCAATAATTCCAGTCTTGTCTTCCTTCCTTGTTTTAGGTATATTTACATTTTCTGTTAAATGTATAGGCCTGTTTAATGCAAGCTATAATTCTTTAATTTAAAATTTGTACAACTACAGTTTTCCTGATTGTACTTTGAAATAATATTCCAAGGCTTTTTCTTCTGTTCCACTTAACAATGTATTTCCTTTGTTTTTTTTTTTTTCTACCAAAAATGATGTCCATGGCTGTATTTCATAAGCTGAGCAAGCAGACTTTCAGCTTTTCAATATTTTTAATTCCTTACATATCATAATATTAATAAAATAATTTTAGAAAGGTACGTAAATTTTAATATCTGATTGCATCAATTTCCAGATTCTACTGTCAAAGTAGACTCCAAATTTATTTAACTTAACAAAAATCATTAACAAAGAATTTCCAACACGTTTTTATGTTGCCTTTATAAATCCAACAAGTGACTCATGATTTTATGAGACAAGCTGGTTTACAGTATTTTCTGAATTAAGTGAAAACAATGAAATACTTTTCCTTGACTTTAAGAAAAAGCGAATTATTAAATTGTTCCATGGTTGCAGCTAATGGGAGCGAAAGTGTAATTATTATACGACTTACAGTTTTCAAAATTTTCATTGCAGGATGAGAAATGGAGTAAAACATTTGATCCCAAACTCCAGAAACTTTTAAGTGAACTCGAAGCTGGCTTGAGTACTGTTCTCAAGAGATCAGATCCTAATTACACAGGAGTAAAATCCAGTGAAGATGATGTGCGAGGTTTGTTTTGCAGTTATGCCTTTTATAGTAATTTAAAACAAGGAGTAATTTATTTACAGGTTGAGTTTTCAATCTTCATCTCAGTGACTGCTGAGTGTGAGATAGAACAGGTTATGGCCAGTAGCCTGGAATTATTGATTATCTCTTGATATGAACTTCATCTATTCAAAGTCAGAAGTCGAAGGATAATTACATAATCTTATAGTAAAAGTCTGCTTTACAGAGTATTCTTTTGTGTCCATTCATGTGTTTCATATTTAAATATTTTCTGTTATTATTTGCAGCTATACTTACACTGACAGATGAATTTCAGTTCTGGATAGACTGCGCCCATCATGGAAGTAAATGGTGTAGTAAAGAGAGAGCTTCTCATTTTAAAGACCTGTTTGAGGACATTGCAAAAGTATGTTTGATCAGTGATATATTCATAGACTCAGTAAAAACACTCTCTATGAAATATATGTCAATATAAGTACAGTCTTATCAAATATGTGAATATATAACTATTTTATTTTCTTTGGCAAAATTTTACTTTAAGTGACAGCCTGAACAGACTGCCAAGGTGGGCCCAGGTCAACCTCGTGAAGTTCAACAAGGCCAAGTGTAAGGTCCTGCACCTGGGTTGGCACAATGCCAAGCACAACTCCAAGGTGGTGAATGGCTATAGAGCAGCCCTGAGGAAAAGAGACTGGGAGTCTTGGTTGATGAAAAACTCAGCATGAGCCTGCAGTGTGAGTGCAGCTCAGACAGTAACTGTCGTGGGCTGGATCAAGAGCAGCGTGGCCAGCAGAGCAAGGGAGGGGATTCTCCCCCTTTACTTTGCTCTCGTCAGACCCCGTCTGGAGTACTGTGTACAGGTCTGGAGCCTCCAACACAAGAAGGACGTTGAAGTGTTGGAACAGGTCCAGAGGAGGGCCACAAAGATGCTCAGAGGGCTGGAGCAGCTCTGCTATGAGGACAGGCTGTGAGAGTTGGGGCTCTTCAGCCTGGAGAGGAGAGACTATATGGTGGCTTTCCAGTATCTGAAGGGAGCCTACAGGAAGGTTGGGGAGGGACTATTTACAAGGTCTTGCAATGACAGGACGAGGGGCAATGGGTTTAAACTGGCAGAGGGGAGACTGAAACTGGATGTTAGGAGGAAATTCTTTCCAGTGAGGGTGGTGAGGCATTGGCACAGGTTGCCCAGGGAGGTTGTGGTTGCTCCCTTCCTGGAGGTGTTCAAGGCCAGGTTGGATGAAACCTTGAGTGACTTGTTCTAGTGGCAGATGTCTCTGCCTGTGGCAGGGTGTTGGAACTAGATGATCTTTGCGATCCCTTCCAACCTTACCATTCTATGATTCTATGATGTTCATGTAATTTCTAGTGACAATGGTGCAGGGGAATGCTAGCGTTTAACTGAGATCAGGTTTGACAAATAATAAGAGCTGCTGTAGAACAACAACAGTGTGGTACAGTTCATGAATTAGAAGTTTACTGATGAAATTATTAAAAGGAAGACGATAATAATGAACACTAATGTGCAAAATTTTTGACACCTATAAAGTGATTTCTTGAATAGTGCTTTGGATACCAGTGCATTCTTCACATGAGCAAACCTACGCAAGTGCTTTTTATTTGAGAGCATCGTGCTATATTTGGTTAAGCTATAAAACCTGGGAAATGTAGCCATTTACAAAAAAGTATAAATGTTCTACAGTAGTAATTGGTAATCTATATAAGGATTTTTTTTCCCCCTAGGATTATTATAACTTGGATAGACTCTCATTATTTGAAGTTGTGGATTTGGTGGAAACTACCAAGGATACTGTTGATGGTGTGTGGAGACAAACAGAACATGATCCCTATCCACAGCCACGCATGCATAATCTTTTGGATGTAATAGGTAAACCTTTATGCAGTCTTTTTTAAATGAAGTGGAGAAAAAAGTGAAACGAATTGTTGACCAGAGACCTCCCTCCTCCTGAAGCACCAGTAACTGCCTACAGCATTAAGCTTTCCTGTCACAGTTACAATCCATGTATATTATTTGCCTTATAATATCCAGTAATTCAGCCTGTTCTGGTAGTTGTCTTCAGAAGTGCTTGGGAAGATGACAGTAACAAGGTGGAGTGGGGTACCTTGTAGTCTGTGGGCTGGATTTATCTTACTTCCATTTGATTCCTCGCCTTTCTCTCAGAGAAGAAAAAATTACTTAGATAACCCACCATTTGAAGATTAATTCAGTCTGTGTAGAGGAGAGGGCAGAACACGCAGAGAGGTTGCTTCTCATTCTCAACAGCAGTGTCATGTTCTGGGAGAGGCGTAAGACAGTGAGTTTGTCTGCTGGTGCTGGCAGATGTGTGTGTTTGCCTTCACAAATTACAGGGGCAGCCAGATACTGCCATTACTACTGATAGATGCTTGTGTGGATTTCAGAATGCAAAGACATCAGCTTCTTATGCTGGACCAACCTCTGTTTAACTTGGAGGCGTTTAAGAGATGTATTGAATGAGACAAAGTAATGAGTCATCGTTGAAATCAAATTGTTACACTATTTTTAAAAAAAGGTCATTGGATTGTGGTGTGGTGTTTAAAGAACAAACACAACATACCACTTTTGTATACTTTTTTTTCTAGGCGGCTCATTAGGTAGATATGTGCAGAGAAAATTATCAGCTTTGAATTTGTGGGAGGATGCTTTTCACAACGTTAAAGAAAATCTGAAGGCTGGCGTCTTGATTTGTGAGCAGTGGGTATCAGCTTGTGAGTACCTAACTGGACAACTCTGGCAACATTATACTCTACATCCATGGAAAAATGAGAAATATTTCCCTGAATTGTTAGCCAAACTGGGCAAGCGTCTTGATGAGGTAAAGATTTAACTTACTCCCATATATTTCATTAGAAACAGAATTAAACAACATTGTTGTAAGTTACTGAAGGGAATTAAAACATTTTTATAACATTTTCAGAGTCAGATGGCATTCTATAATTCATGTTTATTTTGTGTTTACTCGACCTCTTCAAAAGTTTCTTTTAAAAAGGAGAGGAACTGCTTGTGCATTTTGCTAATCTAAATCTAAATTTTCTTTAAAAATATGTTAAATATTTAACTTTTTTTTTTTTTTTTAAATTTTATAGGTGCTAACTGTTAGAACACTGCATGAAAAGCTTATGTTCTTTTTGCCAGCTGGAGAACAAAATGCTTTACATCTTGACCAAGTTTTTGAACCCTTCGCTGGCCTAAATCCTATACACTATAATCCTTACACGGAGGTATAATGATTACTTTTAATTTATTCTTATTCTTTCTCTCAGTTTGTATGATGTATCTAGATAATCCTAAGATAATATGTGAACTCATTATTTCTAGCCACTGTGGAAAGCAGCAGTCTCTCAATATGAAAAAATTATTGCACCAGCAGAACAAAAAATAGCAAACAAATTGAAGAAATTTATTGCAGAAATTCAGGACAGTCCTCAGCAGGTATGGATATTTTTGTCGTTTCCTAAAAGTGAAGTTATTGAATCCTTAACTGGTCATTTTAGAGCACAAGAATAATTACTTAGAGCCAGAGAGTACTTATTAACAGCACTAATGAGTAGTGTCAGAATATGTTTATTTTTTTAAACTTCATATTCCAGCTTCTTCAAACATTTCAGAAATACAAAGAACTGATAAAGCATCCAAATATAAGGAAAGAATTGCTTTTTGAAAGGGAAACATTACTAGCAAGACTTCAAGATTATGTCAAAGGTAAAAATGTATTTAAAACTATCAAACCGTGTTAGTCTTTTTGCAAATACTGGAATTCTTTGTTTGCTTTTAGAATTATGTCACTATCCCTTACATTTTTACAACTGTAATAATAATTTTAAGCTTATTCTATTCAGTTTCCAATCTAACATGAATCTTGTGTTAGACTATCAGACAGACTTTGAAACTCGATGCCATGGTGTTCCTGGTGATGTGTCTGGACCACTGTCAGGCAAAAACCTTTCTGAAGTTGTCAATAATATTGTGTGGGTACGGCAACTGGAGCTGAAGGTAACAGATTCTGTTACTGTTTAGGCAGAATGTTGTCACAGAATGTAAAACATGTTGTTTGAGATTACTGTGAGGAATTCCTCACTGAAAAATTGTGGATTTCCCTGAAGTTATATAATCAAGACTCCTTATCAGTGGTGCTGCTTCTCATGTTGAATTTTATTAACTGACCTAGAAAATAGTAATTTTGAATACACAAAACTGCCTGCTAATGTATCTTAATTTTATCTAGCAATGAAAAAACCCAAAAACCAAAACC
>VWYK01055855.1:40505-51571 GCA_013399775.1 Semnornis frantzii | reverse complement strand
GCTTGGCACCCTGAAGTGTTTTATCATGATTTCAGTGCTGATGTTGCATTGAAACACTGCATATGCTCTACTGATTGCTCGATACGGTTTATATTAATACAAGTTGTAGGCTGTCACTGTTCAGAGAGTAGGTAGTTACAAGGAATGCATTGGTTACTTTATAACTGGAATAATTTATTATTGAACAAGCAAGTTCAACAAGCACTATGAAATCAATTTATAATTTTTATGCACTTCATCTGGGCTGAAAAATGGTTTTGTTCTCCGTTATTTTCTGACTAGATCTCTTCAACAGGGGAAAAAAAAGAGAGAGTAAAGCTTTTAAAATCGCATTTTGGTCAGCAATGCACTTTGGAAATCAAGATTAAAGATGACAGTTTTCAGATGCATAAGTTATGCTTACGTTGTTTTATGGACCTAAGGCCACCATGGTGCCAGGCATTCCATCACAAAATAAAACCATCCAAAGGTTAAAGAAAGAAATATACTTTGACAGAGTCAGCCAAAAGCGTAGGTGATTTGCATTAGCTGCAAAGCTGGTCCAGTTTTGTTTACTCCTTCACATTACTGATTCACAAAGGCATGGAGCTGGTGGTTATTAGAAGTTTCAGTAGGAATTGCAGCTTTGGAAGAAGTAATACAAGGAGTACTAAGAAACTTCTGTGGCTGTATGTGTAATTGCTATGCAAGGCACACAACACACACCTTCCCAGTAGCATGAAATCAAATTAATGTAGTTCTGGGAAGGCTCCGTGCTCTAGTCCTGATGAAGATTTAGAGGTGCAATGACAGATTGCAAGCATTAGCTGGGCCTAACACCCCACAAAGCCTTGTTAATACCAGGAAGATTTACTTTGAGTGTGTCCAGATGGTTAAGATAAAGGCATAGTTCACCATCTCTACTGACGGGCCTTGCCCAGATCAGTACTGCCAGATTAGGAGGAAGGAGAAAGGCAGAGATTTCTGGCAAGATAGCCCATTTCAGTAAGCATGGTAATCTCAGAAGAGTGTCCTGTCATCATGCATCTCCAAGCTGTTAGAAGATGAATGCACCACTGTAGCCAGATCACCCTGCACAGCACCAGATCCAGCTGCTCCATTCTGGGGCGGTCTTTGCACTACATTGCAGTTACTAACTTATCAGTCGCATCTGCCCCAGTACCCAAGATTTCTGTTGAGGCTATTGAATGCCTTGCTCCACATTTATTAAAAGGCACTCTGAGTTATCCTTAGCAATGATCAACATTAGTGAGATGTCTCCTGTTCCCAAGCAGCACTTTTCTAGGCCTTGTTGTTTATTACTAAACCAGTTCATCACCCTCTAATACTGTACAGTCTGGACTGTTGTGTTGTTGGGAAGTAGAAGTACTCAAATGCTGTTCAACCAATTTTTATTACATTCAACCTCTCAGAATCAAACGTCCTGTGGGGATGTTGCACCATGATGAAGGGACCTCCAGAGATCAAGTCCAACCCCCCACCAATGCAGGATCATCCAGGATAGTTCACATGGGAGCACATCCAGGCAGGTTTTGAAAGCCTCCAGAGAAGACTCCACAACCTCTCTGGGCAGCCTGCTCCAGTGCTCTGTCACAGTGGAGAAAGGCAAGGAACTGGTGCAGAGTCCTGAGTTTGACATCTGGCTGCTTAATCCAAGAGACTGAAAGAATATGTTAACTCCAAAAAAATAAAACTCTAGCTGAAGTTTTGCAGGTAAGGGAAGAAATATATGTGTTGGGGAAATCTTGACCCCAGAGGGTGGTGCAGATAATATGCTCATACAGAAGTCCAAGTTTTGCAGGATCATTTATCACCTGTGACAACAGCTTGCAGTAAGAAAAGTTCAAACTGTGCAAAGCATCAGCACTACTTTCCTTCTGCACAGGACAATCTCTCTAGGAGGTTTATTAGTGGATTTTCAATTTCCTACCTATCAAACTAGTTAACACAAACACACATCTAAGAAGCTTAAAATAGTAATCCAGAAGAAGTATAGAGAAGGATTCCCATTGAATAAGCCAAGCATCTTTCTCCCCTCTTTGCTACTCTCCATAGGTTTCATTTTATTCAAATCCATCGTTCCTGCAGATTTTGCAGTTGAGAGATATCCTGAATTCATGGGCACGTAGAAACAGATCGATAGTTTTGAAAGAAATACTGAGATAAGCAGTCCCACTGCATGGATTTCAAAAGTGTGCAAGTCATCAGCTGGGGAGGAAAGAGAGCATCTTATGGAAAGGGAAGGAAAGGATGATTATCATAGCTTAGATTCCCTTGTTTACCACCAAAGCAGACCACATTTTTCTCTTAGAATATTTACCAGAGGAAAGGAGATGGGCAATGGGAAGCAAGAGAATTTCAGGGATAATGAACAGGAAAGTAAACCAAGGTTAAGTTAAGTGGTAGATATGTTAAAAGAAAGGCAGTGATAGAAGGTTTTGGAGAAAAGCACAACCATAGGCATCTCTGTTTTCAAATGAAGATTTCTGCTTCCAGTTTGAAGCTGGAGTATTGTCACTGAAAGGAGAAAAAAAAATGCTTTGGAAGTGCTGCTGCCTTGCCCAGGGAAACTTCTGTTTGGCTGCTCTGTGTTTTCACTCCTGTGGACCAGAACCCAGGTAGACAACACCACTGCTGACACCTCATTATTTCTCCTTATGCACAACCAAGGGGACAATCTTCTAAGAATCATCCAGCTCAGGAGCTCCAGCCATAAGAGAGAGTGAGTCATCTCAAATAGTACCAAACCTGTTTTGCAACAAATGATTAGTCAAGCCCCTTTAACTCATGCAAAGAGACATCTGTGCTGAAAGAACATTCCATAAGGCTCCCTTGCTCACCAACACCAGTCCCCCTNAGTCAAGCCCCTTTAACTCATGCAAAGAGACATCTGTGCTGAAAGAACAATCCATAAGGCTCCCTTGCTCACCAACACCAGTCCCCCTTGCTCACCAACACCAGTCCCCCTGCTCACCACTCCCTGCTTCATTAACTACATCCAGGGCAAAGGGAATCCACATTCTGTTGGCAAGGTTCTGTCTCTGGGTCTGACAGATGGTCTTCCAGCCACAGTGTTACCATCACAGAGACATTTGCCAACTCCAGTCATCTTGCAGAAGACAGAACTAGGGCATGGCATTATTTAATGAACTTCACTCCCAAACATCACCTTTGTGCACATCCTTTTCAGATCTCAGACAAAAGGGTTGTCTCTACACCACATGCAACATCTGAAGGGAAGATTGAACAATCTGCAAATATAATTACTCCAAAATTGGGCGATTAACAGTACAAACTTCTTCCCCATCAGATCAGAAACAGCACTGCTTTCAGACTCAAGAGCAAAGGCAATTTTGTCAGCCTAGTCTTCCCCCAGCAGCGCACGGATGAAACTTCACGAGTCTTAAGGGAATGACTGCAGTGCTGCTGGAAGATGCAGCTGTAGGATGCACACATTCACGTCACAGCTACAATACAGCTAGCAAAAGCTGGGAGATGTGAAGCTTCAGCAGGGAGTCCACCTGGAGCTGCAGATGCTTATTCAGCACCTAGGAGAGTGGCCCACAACGACTGCCCTCAGGACCTAAGCTGTTTAGAATAGAGCCAGCTGCCGCTACACTGCACGTCTTCAATCTCACCTCTAAATACCACATCAGACACTGAAGAGTAATGACAGGCTAGCACTGCTCACATGCTAAGATATTTCGGCTCTGTAATGCACTTTGCCCTGACAGTTTTAGCCAGGGAAGGCTGCAGATGGGAGAATGATAGTGCATACAAAGCGAGATAGGTCTGCCAGAGGATTAGTGTCTATATAAAGTCATACACACTTACAGTGGCTGCCATTTCTTGTTATACTTTCCAAGGGCTTTTTCAATGGCTCCAACAAACATTTGTAGGGTGAAAAATAGTCCAAGATCTGGACTCCCCAAGATATTTCAGCATTAATGGATTACAAAATTACCAAGGGAGGGCTAGAAATCATTCCTTAAGTAGTCTCAAAGGTAATGAAGTAAAACCTATTGAAACACCAATAGGAACATGAAGGCCTGAATATTACTAATTCTGCTTTGATCGGGTTCCTGAGAGGTCTAAATCCACTAATGTTAATTAGCAATAAACAATAATAGCACTTACATGGACCTATTCAACTCTTAGATATTATAGGCCCTCTTTTATGACTGCATAGGAGACCAAGGAGGTGGATAACACTCTCAAGTATCGCCAATATTGGCTAAACCTGGAATTTCTGTTGCAGGAGAAATGCTCACGGAGTGTAGTTTGTTCCAAACTGCAATCATTCTTTTAAAATGTTCATTTCATAGGCATTTTTAAACACATTTTGCTTCATATTTGCCATCAGAATGGGCTGCCTAGGGAGGTGGTGGAGTCGCTGTCCCTGGAGGTGTTTGAGAAAAGACTGGATGAGGCACTTAGTGCCATGGTCTAATTGATTGAATAGGGCTGGGTGATAGGTTAGACTGGATGATCTTGGAGGTCTCTTCCAACCTGCATGATTCTGAAGGGGGCCTACAGGAAGGCTGGGGAGGGACTACTGACAAGGTCTTGCAATGACAGGACAAGGGGCAATGGGTTTAAACTGGCAGAGGGGAGATTTAGACTGGATGTTAGGAGGAAGTTCTTTCCAGTGAGGGTGGTGAGGCACTGGCACAGGTTGCCCAGGGAGGTTGTGGCTGCTCCCTCCCTGGAGGTGTTCAAGGCCAGATTGGACGAGGCCTTGAGTGACCTGTACTAGTGGGAGGTGTCCCTGCCTATGGCAGGGGGTTGGAACTAGATGATCCTTGAGGTCCCTTCCAACCTTACCATTCTATGATTCTATGATTTTAACTGACAGATCATGGGAAAAAAAAAAGATGTCAATAGTAGGTGTGTTCCCAGTTCTAAATGCTGATTCTTTTTAATTACTTTTTTGTTCAAAATCTGTTTTAATCTAACTGGCACATACTGCAGAGCTGGATTCTGATAAGGCTGGATTTTGTAGACATGAAGTGTGCTGATTAAGGGGCTGGAGCACTGCCCTGTGAGAAGAGGCTGAGGCACCTGTGGCTTTTTGGTCTGGTGAAGAGAAGACTTTAGAGGAGATCTAATTACTGTTTATCAATATCTGAGGGGTGGATATCAAAAGGGAGGAGACAAACTCTTCTCATTCGTGGCCTGTGACAGGACAAGGGGTAATGAACGTAAAACTACAGCACAGGAAGTTCCACCTCAACATGAGGAAGAACTTCTTTACTATGAAGGGTCACAGAGCACCGGAACAGGCTCCCCAGAACAGTTGTGGAGTATTTATCTAGAGACTTTCAAGACCTATCTGGATGCATCCCTGTGTGACCCAATCTAGGTTCTATGGTCCTGCTCTCACAGTGGGGTTGGACTTCATGATCTATGGAGGTCCTTTACAATCCCTCATATCCTGTGATCCTGTGGCCCAAAAGGAACTGCTGCAGCAGGAAGGATGGGGACCATGATGGACAGGTACTTACATAATGCCTCATTTTCCAAAAACAGTACATTCAGACATCACTACTAACAAAACTGGAAAATTCAGACAGACTTCAGGAATCAGCAAGTATTAAAATGCCTTAGCCAAGTAGGGAACACATTGACATGCAAATTTTCAATAAATTTTCAATAAACAGAGCTGCCACAGGAGTCAGTTTAATTTCAGCCATCCAGCCAAGCTAAAGGGCACTTTCATGTGTAACCCCTGCCCTGGGGAATTCCTTTTCTCCAAGCACTTCTTCAATATATGATTTGTTTTGCAATGATTAGTAGTAGTAGGAACCATTTACTTCTCAGATGCCAATTCAATAGATTTCAGCACATACACAAATTAGTCTGTCTTAATTATGTCTTCAACAAATGCAATGACAAAGGCCTGAGCTTCCAGCTCAGCCAGCTTGTGCATCCAAGTAAATGTAATCCTCCAGGCAAAATGTTTACCAAGTTGAATAAACCAGAGCGGTGGGAAACCAGTGTCACACAAAAAATTAAGAGCCCTGGTGTTTCTAAAGCATTCCAAAGAGCAGGGGGAAAAGCAATCAAAACACTTTAGCAAAGGAGGTTATTCACACCTCCCCTCTACCCTTTTTAAAGCTATAAAAGCAAACACCACATGAGCAAAGCAGATAAAGCTTGAATGGACAGGATTAATTAGAAACCGAAACAGTAATGGGAAAAGCTGCTGTGTTTCCTGCCTTCCCCTGCAATTTTCATTTCACTAAGTGGCCACTTACAAAACCCAAACAAAACACTCCAAAAATCCTAGCATGGGATGACATCTCCTTGTCTTTCTTTGAGTAATGAACCTATTTTCTTGTTCCTTGAAGATAAAGCAACTTTTGACTATGAGGAATATGGGAGAAAGTTTTCTATTATAGGTATAGGTCAGCTAGAGAACAGAGGCAGAAAATTGCAATGCAGCAGTGATACAAAGTTGTGGAAGATAAGTTTTCCAGATGCACTGCCATACTCTTCTTCTGTCAGTGTCTGGAATTTCAAGGACAGGTACCAAGAGACAAGATGAGTCTCTGATGGGAGTTCATCCGTTTAACAGATAAAAGGAATAGATCACTGTGTGGAGAAGACAAAAGCTTGAAAAATTGAACTGAAACTTTTCAGGGCTGTTTGTTCAATCTGGTTAGCATTGAAGCTGTGACTTCAGATCATGGCACTTGATGTTCCTCTAAAACTAACAGAACAAATTTCCGAGCTTCCCTGCCCTGAATTACTCCAATGTCAAAGCCAAAGAGGAATGTTCTGTTTTAACTGGAATCGAGCCAACGTTTCACTGCCCTCTTTTCCCAGGAAGAAACAAGGAAACCTAAATCTCTGTTTGAAGGGAATTACATTCATCTCCAGCTCCCTACATCCCTGCTTGCCTTTTTTTTTTTTTTTTTTTTTTTTTTTTTTTTTTTTTTTTTTTTTTTTTTTTGAGTACACTGGAAATGTCCAAGTCTGGAACTTAGTTCACAAGCATCACCCACCTGGAGTAGGATCTAGCAGGCCCTGACATAAGTTGGGTTACACAAAGTGGTGTCTTCCATGGCACCATTAGAGTAACAAAATCCCTCCCTTCAGAACACATTCAACTTCACTGCCATGGACCATTTAAAATAAAGCACAGTGGAAAAACACATATACACCTAGAGAAAGGGCACAAGTTCTTTCCTGACTGTGAGTGCATATACATACATGCAGAGAGAGATTCCAGATTGCTAGAATAAACTATGCACTGGTAAAATGTTACTCAGATAAGGAGTGACAAAACCTCATTAGCACACACCTAAAGGTCTCTCTCATCTCCAGTATTGTGCCATGTTGACGACTCTGCCAGGAGAATTAAAACAGTGGCAAATCACTAAGCTGTTTAAGCAATAGGTGAATCAAGGATTTTATAACATAGAAAGTGAGACTGTGTGACATCAAGCCAGAAGAAGAGAAGGCTTATTAGTACTGAGCCAAGGAACATCTCTGTAGCACAAACATCATTACAGTGTGACAGGGTGACACAGGAGATGGGGAAGGATTCTTCTACAGTAGCAAGGAAAGGGAGAAAATTGAATTCCCTGTCAGTCAGCTGTAAATGGCCTGATGAAGTGACAAGCAGATTTCCCAAAATAAAAGAAATGCCTCTCTGAATAAAGACCATTAGACTGCAACCTGGAAGAAGCTTGTGAGCCCAAATGTCAAATTGGAATAATCAACTTTTCTAGCAAAAAGACATTTCCTAGCAAAAACTCTTCCGTTCCCCAGGTACCAAAAGGCTGTGTCTCAGCAGCAGAACTCTCCTAGCCCAAGGGCAAGAGCACTGCAGAGCAGGTCAGCAAAGGCTCATCCTGCAGCTGACAGGCTCAACTCTGCTACTCCAGGAAAACAACACACTTCCCTCCAGGACAGTGTAAAACTACAGTTAGAAACTCTCTCATATCTTGAATCAAGCTCCTGTTTTCCCAACAGAAAGTTTTTTCCTGGTAGAGAAACTCCAGTGAGACCTCTCCAGGAGTTAGGGAAATTAGCTCGTGAGTCCAGGACCAACGGCGCTGGATCACTTCCACTCAAGCAAATCCAACCTTTTACACTTTAATTAAAGTGCAAGTAAAAAGCTAACAGTTTGTTTCAGCAGCAGAGTGCCCTAACAGACAGAGTTTTGCTTCGACATGACCTAGCCATGATCCACAGCCAAATCAATGAGATGTTACTAGAAGTGGTTTTCACAGTTTCAGGTACCAGTTCTCTGCACAATGGAAACATTAAATCTATGGCAATTTGTCCAGGCTAGAGGAAGGTCTCCAAAGAAAGAGTGACTCCAGTCTGTAGAAACCTGATGCTATCACCATGCTTCTGTCCCTGTGTAATGGAAGGATAATTAATTGATGTGAGATGGTATTTTTTCAAAAATTAGTACTGTTTATTAATTTTCAATATTCAGGGGTCTTACCCCCCTGACCACTAATTTCAATAATGATCAGGTTCTTCTGCAACGGTCATGGAAACATTATACAAAATGCTAGCATAGGATCTAGAACAAATAACTAGCAATAATATAACATTAATTGAACTCAACTGAACTGGAAGAGAAGGTGCTTGGGGTCAATACGCCACTTGAGGTTAATTGTGCTGCTTGTCCGCTAGATGGACTCAGTGAGCTCCTTTCTGCTTATGGCAGAAGGTAATTGGTGAATTACAAGAGTTTTGCTAAAGGTTCTGCTAAAGAGGCTTCTGATTCTTCCCAGGCCTCACAGGGTGCTAGGGAAAGGAGGCAGATGATCTCTGACCTTATCCTGGTTCCTCTGGATGATCTATGTACCTCCAGGACTTCCCATAGAATCATAGAATGGTAGGATTGGAAGGGACCTCAAGGATCATCTAGTTTCAACCCCTGCCATAGGCAGGGACACCTCCCACTAGTACAGCTCACTCAAGGCCTCCTCCAACCTGGCCTTGAACACCTCCAGGGAGGGAGCAGCCACAACCTCCCTGGGCAACCTGTGCCAGTGTCTCACCACCCTCACTGCAAAGAGCTTCCTCCTAACATCCAGTCTAAATCTCTCCTCTGCCAGTTTAAACCCATTGCCCCACGTCTTGTCATTACAAGACCTTGTAAACAGTCCTTCCCCCTTCAGATATTGGAAGGCTACTATAAGGTCTCCTGGAAGCCTTCTCTTCTCCGCAGGAGACTTTCAGGTGCAGGCAGGATGTAATGCCATGTGCAGTCAGCATAGATATCATGCTGGCTATGCAGGCTGAACACATGGAAGCATTTAGAGCCTGTTCCTCGTAAACTTGAGGCAGGCAGTTTCCAGGCAGTTCAACAGAGCTTAGCAAAGCATAATGCTGCAGAAGGCAATGGCAGAATCACTGCCAGAACCAGAGAGCGATGGCAGGAGCAGCAAGCAAGCACAAATACAACGGTAGAGCATGTTGTGTTACCTGCTCACCTCTTTTTATCAATACAGCCAAAGACTAATGGGCCTTTGGACACAGAACAGCCAATCAGAATGGCAGTTAGCCAAGCTTGACCACATTAGGTGAAGCCATAGGCTTGCTTTACCCAAATTTGGGAAAACACAGGCCTTGCACAAGGCAGGCACAAGCCAAGTGCATGTACCTTGTTTATTACAGAATGTAAACAGGAGCAAAACAAGTCTGGGTAAGCCAGGGTACTCAGACTCAGTGACTCCAGGTTCTTGTCCCCTTTCCCGCGGTTGCTTCTCTCCATAGCAGAAGGAAGGAGAGCAGAAAAACATATCTGGGTAAGCCAGGACATGTATAAGCCTATTTTAGCCTATTCGGGGCTACCACAACACTCTGCTACTAACAGGCACAGCTGGGCTCTCCCATTCTCTCTGGACACACAACAGTTATGCATTCTCCATAACAATGATTCATGCCTCTTTCCTTTCCCTTTTGATCGGTAACATATGCTTAACCTCCTTCCTGACATGGTTACTGAGGTTACTACCAAGTCTCTCTAATATGTTGTTCATACCTAAACTTCTCTCTTGATGAAAATCAGGAGGGTCACACACAAAGATACAATGCACATTAGGTCATGTAGAGCATGCAACTAATCAGAAAATATTTTCACTGACATGGTTGCAATGTGCTTATTCCCCTAAGAGTGGATGGCATCAGCCATGTTTCTGAGCACATTCACTGACTGTTTTCTAGACAGGCAGTTCTGAACTCAGAAACTGCCCATCGAAGTTTCACATCCTCCTGTTCATCCAACTTGCCTTTCACTTAGGTACTCATCTGAATTCGCTCAGGAAGTCAGGCATGATTCTGGCAAGAGGCATCAAGGACAGGAGGGCTTGGGGAATACATCTTAACACCAAGTAAGGTTTTCTTTTTCATTAGTTGTCTTCTTGGAACCAGTTGTGTAGCAGCAGCTCATGCTCTGCATGAATGAAAACAAACCAAAGTCTCTGCTCTGATCGCTTTGCAGCGCAGTTCCAGACAGGCAACAAATGCTCCAAATTTATTTACAGTGACAAATATTTCAGATGGTGATGGCTCTCAAAGGTATTTTGCATGGCAATTGCCCTTTTGTTTAAAAAAAATGAAGTAAGCAAAACTAACAAAGCAAGAAGTATCACTTTGGGCCACTCCTAAGGCAGTGAATTACACAAGTCTGAAGTAAGCTGGAACATATCCCATAAGGATGCATTCATTCCACATACTCCAAATCCAGCAATGTTCAACAGATTTATCAGGAATAGACAATCCAGACTGTAAGAGTGATTTAAGATGATGCAACAAAGGGGCACATATGCTGAGCCTCTCCTCAAATGGCCAATATTTTTCAGCTGAGCTATCACTGACTCAGTCATATTTCAATACTGTGAAAATATTCTCTTCTTGGAAATAGCAGCAAAGCAGAATGCCCTTTCCTGTGCCTCTGATAAGGAATCTGCTACAAGTTTCCTTACAGCACATGAGGATTTCAAGTATTGGGATTTTTTTTTTTTGTTTGGGTTTTTTTTTTTTTTTTTTTTTTTTTTTTTTTTTTTTAATTTTCTTATAAAACAAAACTTTGTTGT
>VWYK01055855.1:20348-40357 GCA_013399775.1 Semnornis frantzii | reverse complement strand
AGAAGCTAGACAGCCTGAGAGTGTCTGTGCCTGAGTGTCTTATCTATGTTTTGTATTCTTTTCCTGTCCATCTCAGCAAGCCTATGAGTGAAGTAGACATCACCATTGTTTTATTTTCTCAGCCTGTAATATAATTTTCTCCATTAAAATATTCCAATTAGCCTCAAACCAGCACACACACCCCCCACACCAATCCCCTGGTGCACACAGAAATTAAGAAACATTTCTGACATTTCAAGGTTGGGCAGGGAACAGCAAACACCTTGGCACTATTTCCACAGAGTTAATGATTTTCCAGTCTTCCTCCGGAGCTCAGGAAACACCCAAAAAGCTGAAGGCCTCCAGCAAATCCAGAAACTTTCAGAAAACTCTCAAGTTCTCTCATCTGCTCAGATAGCTCCAGGGCAAGACTCCAAACCAGGCTAAACAGTTGTGAGTCATTTTAACCACAAGCCCAAGGGGCAATGGTTAGGTTGTGGGCAGTTTCATCATCCCCATCATCAGGGTATTATTTACATTTAACCTTAGCATTTGCCCTTTCTCAGAACTGAGATAGGTTAAAAAGGATGGATTTGACTTACTGTTCACAGCATTTATTGACCTGAAGAGGTTATGATGATAGACTGCAAGTCCACAAGGTCTCTTGCACTCCGGCTCTGATTTCCATAAAGCTATAGATTTTGTGATTACAAACCACTTTGTATAGGTGCTTTTAGCTAACAGCTGCAAAGAGTTACCTATTGCAACCCGGCTGAAAGCAGAGCCCCAGTGACAAATCTCAGTGTACTGCCTGCTGCAAGTTAGAGTTTAGCCTTTTGCCTTTGCATTTGACCATGCATACAGAGATGAGGTAATTTCATATTGCAGACATACAGCTTCAGCTACACAGCACTGCGCAACACCAAAGCTGCTATCTGGACTGTGTGACGTAGCCCAAACACTTTACATGTCAAGTACTAAGTATTCACATCTCGCTAGAGCACTGGCAGGGTCCTCAAAGGACCCCACTTTGCATTTGATGTCACTGTTTCCCCTCTGATCTAGACCCAGTCGACAGCAAACTACAAAATGATCTTGGACTATCCTCATGGCATTACCTCAAAAAAGCCCAGTTCTGCTGATACTCCTCGCTCCAACACACTAGAGCAAGGAAGAAGCTGTCTCTCTTTCTGCCAGGCCAGTTAAGAAAGCTCAGGAATAACAAGAGTTCTTCCAACCACACTACAACCCACATACACCCATTAAGCTTTGGTGGCAGAGCACAAAGCCATTTACTCCCCAAACCACTACAGCATTTTCCACACCTGGGCAAGCTGTTCTCCATTTTGACACTTGCCCTTAGCTCACTTCAGAGGAGCTGCTCAGTGCCATTTGGGCAGAACAACCCAGGTACTGAGGATTTTGTAGCGTTTAGTGGAGCTCAAGCCATTTTCATCAGTGCAGCTTTGAAGTACAAAACACTTCAACCAGGCAAGGAAAATAATGATTGATGTCTTTGTGGGTCCCACCCATGGTCGTTTCCCTTCAAGTAAGTTGTACTACAACAGTTCAAATGAACAAATTCTCTCAGGCACCCAGTGACAGAACAAGAGGACACAGCCTCAAGCTGCACGGGGGCAGGTTTAGGCTGACTGTGAGGAAGAAGGTCTTCACAGCAAGTGAATGGGCTGCCCAGGGAGGTGGTGGAGTCACTGTCCCTGGAGATGTGTAAGAGGAGGCTGGATGAGGCACTTAGTGCCATGGGTTAGTTAATGTGAAGGTGTTAGGTGGTAGGTTGGACTCAATCTTAGAGGTCTTCTCCAACCTGATCAATTCTGTGATTCTGTGAAATTAAAAAGGCTCTTAGACAATACTGTTTTAAAAAGAGATTGCAGCTTGGTTGGTGAGCAGGGCTCTCTACCTCTGTTTTGCTTCTGTTAGACTGCCTAAAAAAAACCACCCTGGGCATTCAAGGTCCAGTTTCATCTTCATATGACTACAGAACTGGCTTATATTTCAGGAGAAAAGGTGAACCTGAATGCTCCAAATCCTGCTTTTTCCTTTCTCTCTTCTAATGAAATCCATGAGGCTAGCAAGAGATATTAACCTCACCTAACGCTAAGCTTTTCTCACAAGTATTTACTTAGACAAATCTCCATCACTAAACAGTCGAGGCACTGACAGGGTGAAACATTAGCCTGTGCCATGGTTGCTTTCCACAGCAGTTCAACAAGTTTTATTTGCTTGTACAAAATACCAAAAAAGGAAGATTGAATTTCTCTGAACAACAACAAAAAGGTAATAATAAAAACCATAGAGAGCAAAGCATTGCTGTGGGTTGTTTGGTTTTTTTTTCCCCTTGTGCTGATCAACCTCCTCTGCAAGATTTTAAGATTTCTGGTCACAAAACTTTTTTTTAAAAAAACATCAGTCATCCTCAGAGGAAAGACACGAATCTCCACTTTTATTTACTAACTTGATCGGTGCCTTGTTTTTCTTCCAGCATTCTGCTGAGTGTGCTTGGCTCCTGGCCAAGAGATGCATTTTGCCTCTCTATTTGTATCAAGTTAAGAATGACTATATTTAAGTCGATGGGAACCAGGCTGGTAAAGAAAGAGACTATTAAACAAGCCCATTTCCTTAGCAACCCTCTCTACTTCAGCACTTTTAAACTTTGCTTTTCAGAACCACTCCACGCTGACATAAACATCTGCCTCTTGACCTTAAGCAGATCAGCTGAATGTCAGATGGAGATGGAGTAAGTTGCTCTGAACCTCACCTTTCTTATAGCCTGCCCTCAAGCTGCCAATGCTTCGTATTGCAGCAGAGATCACTATCAAGAGGAGCCTGAGGCATTTCATGGGAATCAACCTTGAAGGGCACCTGGACATTTTGCACTACCATAATTTATTATTCAACCAATGACCTCTTTAATTAAGGCTATGTGAAACCTCAACCCTTAAATGTGTCTGCATTTCAAAAAAGCCACGACGATTACCTCCAAGCAGATAGTGCATTAGGTCAGGACACAAAAGTTTCAGTGCTTAACACAAAACCTTTGGTAGAAACAAAGACAGCATTTGTCTGCTCCTAGGGCAACTAATTAGTGCTCAGAGCTGTGTTCAAGCATCTTTCCCTAACAGCACAGACCTCAGCTATTGGTTCACACCAAATTTCCCATAAGCCTAAAATCTGTAATGTCTGTTCTGTAAAAAGGTAGCCAAATGACAAAGGGATTTAATTTTATTTTTTTTTAAAGTCTTCATTCATCAGCATTGCTATGAACATGTGGAGCCCTGCAGGGAGTTCCTAGAGTGTCAGGTATGAAAGGACCTGCCTTCTGTAAGTTTGTGGTTGCTCTGTTCTCATCAGAGCTGAACAGCAGCTGCTCGGAGCAGCTAACACCCAGTCACATCAGTGAAGACTAGGAGTGATCAGGCATCTCATTAAAGAGAAGAATCCATGTGCCTACCTTTTAAACCTTTTGTGGATCAGCCTCAGCTTGGGGGTTGAGGTTTAGCTATACCTGTCTTGAGAGCCTGAGATACTCGCAGTTCACTTCCACTGTTAATTATTCCTATCCAAACAACTGGGATAACATGTTCCAGATCACCATCTTCACATACCTGGCCTGGCATGGTCAGTCTCACAGACACCATACTTTTTGGTGGTTTCAGAGACACTGCTCACAAACTCAAGCTTGCCTACAACAGTTACAGGACAAAGAACAGACCTAGAAAAATGAACAGCACTGCCACAATACAGCAGATCTTCAATTTGCATCCAGGAGCCACTCTAAAACAGGTGTTCTGCTGGCCTTCCCCACTGGATAAGCAACTCAGTAATTACCAGATTCATCTCAGGACTACTGGCACTAATTAACACTGCAGTCTAATTAATCAGAAATTCAAATTCCACTGAAGAGCTTTTACACAGCTATTTTTGCTAGGCACAAAGGAGGATTTTTTTTAATTTTTTGTTTTTCTGTTGGGTTTGGCTGTTTTGATTGCTTATTTTGCTTTGAACTAGTAGCAAGATTAATAATCTTGATACAAGTAGAATTGATCACTTGCTATTAAACAGCCTTTTGTCTTTTTCTATTTTTTTTAACCTAGCATTACTCTTACCAAACTCAACTACAGCCCTCAGCCTCGTACTTTGTTCTCAAAACACAAGGTTTTTTCCACATGACAGTAATCAGTACATTAACTGTTGATTGCTTTCAATCTCTAGCCTATAAGCAGCTTGGGCTTAACCAAGATGTCATCCTGCCACAAACTTTTTAAGACTATGATACCTGCAATTCTCCCATGCCAGAATTAATCCAGCTCTGCCACAAACTCACATTCAACTCAAATCACAGTTGTATTCTCCAATTTCACAGGATGTTAGGGGTTAGAAGGGACCTCCACAGATCACCAAGTCCAACACCCCTGACAGAGCAGGACCATAGAATCTAGCTCAGGTCACATAGGAATGCATTGAGATGAGTCTTGAAAGTATCCAGAGAAGGAGGCTCCACAAACTCTCTGTGCAGCCTGTTCCAGTGCTCCATGACCCTTGCAGTAAAGAAGTTCTTCCTCATGTTGAGGTGGAACTTTCTGTGCTGCAGCTTACACCCATTGCCCCTTGTCCTATCACAGGGTGCAACTAAGAAGAATCTGTCCCTCCCTCTTGACCCCCAGCCCTCAGATACTTATAAACATTGACATCCCCTCTAAGTCTTCTCTTCACCAGACCAAGCAGCCTCAGGTTGCTCAGCCTCTCCTCATAGGGCATGTGCTCCTATGAGTAGCTGAACTATATTTAGCTCAACTATAATTTCTTCAGAGATGTGCAAGTTTCTTTCACCGTACTGATGATGTTTGGATTGGCCTTGCAAGAGGACAGGGCCAAGAATGGCCCTTGGATATTTCTGGAGTCTGAAATCCTCCCAGCAAAACAGATTCTCATCCGCTTGGGCAGCAGCTATCCATTATTGTCACCAGAGCACTGCTAACACTTCAGACAAGAACATTACCCTCTCATATTCTAAGTGGACATTTAGCTTCCTAGCCACATTTTCTCCCCACTAAACACTTCAAACTCTGGTCTCCTGTGACTGTAAATAACAAACAGTCGTGGGGCAGTGCACGGCCTCCTGCATCTCCCTGAACCTCTGCTGAAACAATGAAGCAAAACTGAAAATATCTCTTCCCTCTGGAATTGCTCTCTGGACAATATTAATCTCAGCCACATGAGGGGGAAACATCCAATGTTACTGTTACCAAAGCAGTGATTTTTGGTGGATGTGAATATGTGTATTGGCTGCTTCAGATGAAAACTAAACCAGGAAATGCGTAACAGACCAGACATACTACCTGCCTTTAAATTATCCTCCTCCCATACAGCTACTCCTCTACACGGGTTTGTCATAATCCTTAGCCTTACAATCTATTATTAAGGTGCTTGGTTAGCTGTTTGTACTTTGCACTGCTTAAATAATTCAAATACAAGCAGCTAGGACATTACAGGAATCTACACTACAGAGGCTTACAGCCGATACGGCTTTAAGCAATTTCAGCACAGCTCACTCACACAGGTATTTCACCAGCCCAAGACAGCCCTTCAGCCCTCATCCCAGCAGGACTTCAAGCCACTGGGAACGCAGTGCCCTCCCTCATTTTGTGAAACAGCAGGAGATCATGTCATCAGTGGTTAGTTTTCAAAAAGTACATCACAAGGGAGGTTCCAAGGTAAAAAGAAGTGAGAAAAACCCTCCTGCTCTAGCTGTTCTGGAAGATCCCTTCACTAATTTATTAGCTGAAGGCAAGGGGAGCTACAGGTGCTCAGCAAGTCTGAAATATCATACTCAACACTGCGAGCCTGGTGGAGAGAGGAGAGCTTCAAACTAGCACAAGCAGAGTTTAATCCTGATACTTTTAATGGGTTAACTTTTGGTTATCTCACTCTTCTCTTGCTGCCTTCTACATAGGCTAATGCAATAAATCCTCACTGGCTGGACACTTCAGAATTTTTTCCCCAAGAGATTAAATTCTAAGTGCATCTAAACAGAAAAAAAAAATCATAGAAAGGAGGCTTTTCATGCTTTATGAGCACTGGGAGGCACAAATAGGAAACCTCACTGTGCTTGTGTGTGTGTCCCCTCACACACCTGCACTAAGTGCCAACACCAGATAACACTGCAGCAAGTGAACATCATTCAGCAGATGCACATTAGCCTAAGTGCTTTCAAACCTGTACAAAAATCACTTAATAGAGGTCTTGTACCCCTCTGAAAATCAAGGCTTGTTTTCAATCTCCCATTACACATCCATGCCTCACTGCATTTGTTTTCCAGAGTTTTTGTATAGAAGACAGAGGGACTTTGCAATCATCCTGCTGATTATACCTACAGCTGGTGAAAATTAGGGAAAGCCAGATGGTGCCTCACCAATTGTTCTGCAGCTGGCCACAACCAAGGCAGCTGGGGAGACAAACACTCCCACTACACTTGTCAGAGATAACAGGACAAAAAAGGCATCTCCTCCTAACAAAACTCAGTATTCAAAATGTAGAGGATTGAGGAAAACTCTTCCATACAATTGCTAGGGCAGAAAACCAGAAAAGGGGGTGGGGAAATGCAAACACACACACCCAGCCTAGAAGCAAATTTAGTGCAGCAAAACCTGAAGTGCTTGATTCCCAAGGCACAGGAGTCAGGGATGTCCTTTGGTTGCAGATGTGATAGCCATGTGGGTTCCTTGGGATGCCTCACAGCTGCAAGCCTGATTTCCTACCCTGCGCTGAACTGCTAAGATTTTCCCCTCCCTAGGCAGTGCACCGTGGAGAACAGCTGCAGCTCTGCAGCTCTGAAGCTGAACTTGTTTGTTCGTTTTTGAGCAGACACATGCTGGCTGGCAGAGAACCACTCACTGACATAAGTGAGATGATATCACAGGCTACAATGGAACCCTGCTCCGCTTTAGCGCTTACATGAAACTCAGGCCTTTGATTTCTTTTTATGTGGCACATGCAGACCTGTCTTTGAATGTTACAGACAGAGCAAGCTTCAGTCAGCCATCCTCCTGATTGAGCTAATCAAAAACAGAATCTATCTAAAGCTTTCCATACTTCTCAAACACCATCTGACTATGAGGTGGGAACTGTCATTTTGAGGATTTCACAGATGACTTGGAAAGGCAATTCCTTAAAGGATCACTGACTTCTCTCTACACCTTTAGCTTCATTGCATCCAAGGGCTCTTCAGCTGCTGAATTCATTCCCAGAGCACTTTCCATTACAGCTCTCTAGCCAGTCATGTCTTTTACCCTTGCAACCCTAAGCTGATACTCCCATAGCCCTAGATTAATGGTGCTTCCAGACTCTGAGACCATTTTTTCCAGAGCTGTGATGGCAGAAAGCACTCTAAAATGCCTACAGCAGTTGTGCACATCTTATTATTTCCTGCCCCCCTCAGCAGGTTCTCTTAACCTACCCAGGAACACTCAGGAGCATTTACACACCTGCTGGACCTTCACCCCACTCACTAGATTAAAATAATTGCCTAGGATCCATCACAGAAAACAGGAAAAAATCTCCCAACCAATTTCAGTCTGCAGCAGGCTAAAAGCCACCAACCTTCTTCCAGCATGACAATACAACACTGAATGACACCTCTTGTCTTTGTTAGAAACTGCAAAAGATTGCAAATGAAGCTGAACTGTTCATTTCCTTGAGAAGGAGAAATGGAGCAATCTCCAGAGATGTGGTGACAAACTATCCAAGTTCGTCCATCACTCCACATGATCAGGTTTTTGTTCTTCTCTGACAGTCCATCTTTTCAATGTATTAAGCCAAGTACCATGCAGCACCGCTACAGAGCCTTAAAACAGCTTCTGCATTTCATCCCGGAGGTTTCTCTATTTAAATGACATGGAAAGGATTCTTATGAATGTAGATTAGGCAGCTCTACCCAGTACAGCCAGCCAGTGTGAAACTGAGGATACTGTGATACTCTGCTCTCCTAAGACCTCATCTGGAGTCCTGTGTGCAGTTCTGGAGCCCCCAGCACAGGAAGGACATGGAAGTGTTGGAGTGGGTCCAGAGGAGGCCACAAAGATGCTCAGAGGGCTGGAGCAGCTCTCCTATGAGGACAGGCTACAAGAGTTGGGGCTCTGCAGCCTGGACAAGAGAAGGCTTCCAGGAGACCTTATAGCAGCCTTCCAGTATCTGAAGGGGGCCTACAGGAAGGTTGGGGAGGGACTATTTACAAGGTCTTGCAATGACAGGACAAGGGGCAATGGGTTTAAACTGGCAGGGGGGAGATTTAGACTGGATGTTAGGAGGAAGTTCTTTCCAGTGAGGGTGGTGAGGCACTGGCACAGGTTGCCCAGAGAGGTTGTAGCTGCTCTCTCCCTGGAGGTGTTCAAGGCCAGGTTGGACAAGGCCTTGAGTGACCTGTACTAGTGGGAGGTGTCCCTGCCTATGGCAGGGAGTTGGAACTATATGACCTTTGAAGTCCCTTCCAACCTTATCATTCTATGGTTCTATATCAAGGGGACCAAAGTTCATGATGCCTCACAGATTGCCCCTGCTTGAAAAACCAATCTCAACACTTGTGCATCTCACCTCAGAAAGAACAAACATAGTTTATTTGGGAAAGGCCAATGTGTTAACATTATAGCTACATGAGAGGTTTTTTACTCTATAACTTGGGAGGTAATATTCTTCAATTCAGCCTACATTAAAATCATTGACATTAAAATCAGAGGTCCTGTTAGATAAGTACCTAAGAACAGTACTTTGCCTTTGAACAAATACATTATGAGGAAGATATTCTACCCCCATGCTTGCCCACTATGAGGCACATTTGCCTTGAAGACAGATGTCTCCAGTGTGCTAAGATAACAGAGAACCATACATTAATGTCCATTTATTTAACGAGCTCAAACCTATAATGTGCTGAGTGTTTTCACTGAATGAGTATCAAGTGCATAACTGCAGGCTTAGCTTGATGAGGACAAAGAGAAATAGGCCAAACCTTTGTGAGTATCATAATGTTTACTCTCTTTTCATTAATATTGTTGAACTATATACCTCTGTAACAAACTTGCAAGGACAAAAATTAACTTTTTTTCTCTAACCTTCCCATTCTTGAATATAGATAACCAGTTGTGAGCAAGAAAGAAAATTCAAAATACACATATATAGCCAAAAATCTCATGCAGGAAACCTAAAGCACTATAAACTCATGGCTTTCTACAGATGATGATTCACTCATTAAATCTAGAAACGTTTTCAGACACTGAAGTGGAACAACATATCTGTCTGAGGATGGAGGAACTGGGGGACGAGAAAGATTGGTAATTTCAAATGTTAAGAGCCTATATTAAGAACATCTATTTAAGGGCTGAGCTGAGCTGAAAAGAGCTCCAGAATGTTCAAAACATTTAACATCTCTGTTTTGGCTGCATTATTTGATTTCCCTATAAAGGCAATGTTTGGTAAGCCAAAGGGGGAATAAACCTATTTCCTAAGCCGCTCCCTTCAGACTGAGGCACAGTGCCCATACTGCTTCTCCCCAGGAGGATCCCCCAAGGTAGCCAGCACATCTGTGTGCAGCTGATAGCTTAACACCATGCTGCTGGCTCATTCAGCCTTTAGCAACCCCCCAGTTACACTCTGGAAAGGCTGACACACACATACATTGTTTACACATACACTTAGAAAGAGCTTCATTGTTGTAGCTACAGATAGATATCTAGAAATATATAATGAGGAAATGAAGCATTAGAAAAGAAATCCAAGCTAAATTGCTTCTACTGTGGGCTCTGCTTTCAGCACACAACTACCACATCACCAGGGTGCTCTCAGCCCGTGCTGTATCATGCCATATCAACCAACCCCACACGGACCAGCTCCTCAGCTGGTGCAAAGTGGCACTGCTCCAATCACTTAATCAGAACTTTGCTAATTAGCACCTGCACAGGACTGATGGCTTTCTGCCTGAGGAGACTTGAACATTTTTCCTGCCTGCTGGCCTGTGAAAGCTTTTGCTAGCATGGGATGATCTTTTCTGATGTGGTAGAAAAACAGTTGTGTGTTGGGTTTCCAGTTCTGGAAAGAAGCTCAGTGGCTGCTTGCTGCACCGATGAGACAGGCTCTAGCAGGCTGCCGCCTTGTAAGACTCAGCAATGTCACAGTGGGCACTCTGAGCACACAAGTCAGCTGGAAAAGCGTGCTTCTGACACACTGCCAGAGGAAACACGCTCTCCTCAGCAACAGCACAGAGCTCAGCTGAGCCAAGAAGTCCCCACGTTGCAGTGAAAACTCAGCATACGTGCAAAGCCATTAACAACTACTGCTTAAATCCGGACATTAAATGAACAAGGACAGGGCTAGAGGACAGCGTCAAGAAACAAAGGAGCAGTTCTAATGAGGGACAGGGCACAGCACTTCCCCCACTCACTCCGCACTCAGGACTGCATGCACACATGACTAGGCTGAAGAATCACAGAATGTCAGGGGCTGGAAGGGACCTCGAAATCTCATCCAGGGGGGTTTTGAATATCTCCAAAGAGGGAGACTCCACAACTCCCCATGGCAGCCTGTTCCAAAGTTCTGTCACCTCTGTTCCCTCACAGGGAAAAAATTCCTCCTCATGTTTACATGAAACTTCCTGTGCCTCAACTTCCACCCATTGCCCCTTGTCCTGTCATCGGGCATCACAGAGCAGAGCCTGGCTCCATCCTCCTAGCACTCACCTTTACATATTTATAAACATTGATGAGGTCACCTCTCAGTCTCCTCCAAGCTAAAGAGCCCTCAGGCTTTCCTCATAAGAGAGATGTTTCATTCCCTTCATCATCTTTGTGGCTCTGTGCTGGAGTCTCTCAAGAAACAGAACTCTCTCCTATCACTCAGGTTACTATTGGTATTGGTGGCAAAGAGCACCAAGCAATGGAATGCAGCTGAACTACACAGCCTCTGCCTCCAAAAGCACAACACACAAGCACACCATGACAGATGAAGTACTGGTTAGCAAGGCAAGGCCAGGTTAAAGCAGGTGACCAAGGTTAGGCAGACTCAGAATCTATTACAGTTCCCTTTGTCCCCTACATGACTAAACTCTGAAAATATTCCCAGATGGAGATAGACAACAGGAGTCAGTGCTGCCAGGGATCTTAGGTGTAATCCAAATCACTCTGATTTGTGTTGATACTAGTGGTAGCATGAAGAAGAGCTCATCAATTTAATCAAGTGGAAGTTTCATTAGATACAAAGAAGCTCAACAATAACGGGCACAAAATTAACAGAATAAAAGCAGTACAGAATCATAAAGTTACAAACTGATCTCTCTCAGATAAAAGATGACATTCAGAGAATGGTGATGAGACTTCCACTAATTAAAGGTGTTGGATCATATCATCTCTTTCAGACAGACTCAAGTTTGTAGTTACGACTATAATGGTGCTAAGAATTGAGGCAGTGTTCAGCACCGCAGAGTTCTTTTAGCTGATGTGAAAATACATTGCTCCCATTCCCCTCTCCACTTCTTATTTCTTTCAGTGCTGCCAAATGCTAAACAGACCCTAGAAGCAAAGAGTTCAGCAGTTACTGTTCACACTAGGAGCTTCACCTATGTAAAATACAGCTCTCTGTCAGAAATCTCACTTGCATGGATTTCACAAATAAGATGCAGAGGCTACACTGACTTGTGGAGTTGTAACTCAGCAGAAGAGCTGGAGCAACAAGCATGTTTTATTATGAGAGGCTGCAGGCTTATTTATTTATCCACCTTGTGCACCAGGCAGATGTTAGAAAGAAGATGCAACCTTTCCCCCAGGCTTGCACACATGGGCAATTATGTGTCTGAACACCTCCCTCCCAGGGAGAGCATGGAGCCTGGCTCTGAAGAAAGGCAATTCAACACAGCAGGAGACCAGCACAAGCCAAGGAAGGATGCTCTGGGAACACAGGACAGCACCGTGAGTCTCAACCTTTTCCAAACTCCACTCTTTCCCCTTCAGCTGAGAACCAGTAGCGATCCAGTACTGCATTTAATAACTTGATAAGGCTGGCAGCAAGACAACCTGAGCTAACAGGATATTAATCCGAACCAGCACAAAGTGCAAGAGCAAATATGACCCGAAAGGACTCTGGGTTTTGCATCTGCTTTATGGGGAACCACTTCAGAGCTTTTGATCCACATGGCAGCCAACAGGGACAACAGGACTCAAAGGTATCTTTTAAGCTACAGTTGCACACACACCTGACCTGAAGTGTTCATGTAATGCGTTGAATGCTGTGATTTGTGCCAGGGACCACTTCAATTTACACTGCCAGTGCCCTCAAGAGACCACTCATGAATCCAGGAACAACCAGTGCTCCAGGGAATCAGCATGGACAAGTATTAGGAGCTGCAGGTAATTGGAGGTCACCTCAGTATTCTCTCACAGAGAATTTCTATAATCACAGAAGCGGGTTTTGTGGCAGCTCTGCAGGATGAGTGGCAAGTGAAGACAGTCCTAATGTTTCCTTTCTGGAGCAATTTGGTGGAGTAGTAGCAGGACCCCAGAGAGGTTACAAAGGGGTCAGGCAACAGAGCTTGCCTTTCAGAGATCAGACCATACTCTGGCCACTTCCCCAGCATTAATTGCAGAACTGCCTGCATGCAGTAAACTCTTCCTTGCTACAAGACCATTTCTGAAGTCATTAGCATGTATCATGACTTTGTAGCTTCAGTAAGAGGAAGGACTGCTGGTTAGTGTCTCTTTACTGCAGCCCTTTCACCTCACTAGGACATCCTGCTTGTAGAGTGAACTGTCTAATTGTAGCTTCCAAATGGAAGTTGTCAGCTGTGTAAATACTGCTGACCTCACAGGACTTGTATCCCCAACCCTTGAGCAAATAGCAGACAGGCTGGGAAGCCTGACAGACAAACTGAATTCTTTGTAGGCTTCCTCTGAAGTGTTTCTGCAAATGATAGTCCAGAGCATCCTTCCAGGCTTTTCTTTTCCCTTCCTTCCTGCACCTGCATGTAGCACATGCTCAGCAGCTGTCCTCCTACCTTCCTTTTAGTGCCAGCTCCTGGCATGAAGAAGTGACAGCCCTTGGAAATACACATTTTTGAACCCCATTACAAATGGGGGGAAAAAAATCTATGTGATATGCAAAAATCTGAGTGCCCAGTTCTTGGTTTGATTACAATTGAAATCTCTTGAGCTACAAGATGACCTGTGAGTTCTAAAATCACTTATGTCCAGGTGAGAAAGAGGTTCATTTAGCTTCTGGCAGTTTCTCAGGGAGAGTTGGGTAGCATCTGTGAAAGGCAGCCCCTTGGTTTTAATTAATGAGAAAGCTTTAGCTCAGCACAGACTACAACAAAACAAAAACCACTCTAAGTACAACTACTGGGTTTACCCATAGCCAACAGTCAAGCACACTGCATACACAGGGAACCAGCCTCACAACAAGACACAGGCATGTTTGTGCACTCACATGAGACACACTCCAAAAGGACTCACGCTCTGGAACCTAAGTGCTGTAAACCTTTAAAGACCATAAGGACAGGGCAAATACCTAGAAGAATGAAGTCATTGTTAAGGGAAGACTTTGTCATAGGACTGCTTTCACAGAATCATTGAACCTTAGAGGTTGGACAGGACCTCCAGAGACCATCCAGTCCCACCACCTGCCAAAGCAGAATCACCCAGGGTAGTTCACATGGGAACGCATCCAGCCAGGTTTTGAGAGTCTCCAGAGAAGGAAACTCCAACACCTCTCCAGGCAGCCTGTTCCAGTGCTTTGTCATGCTCACTGTAAAGCAGTTTCTCCTCATATTGAGGTGAAACCTTCTATGTTCTAGTTTGTACCCCTTACTTGTTGCTGCAGACCACCAAAATGAGATTGGCCCCATTCACTTGACACCCACCCCTCAGATATTTACAGACATTGATTTGATCTCCTCTCAGCCTTCTCTTCTCCAGATTGAGCAGTCCCAGGCTCTCAGTCTCTCTTTGTAGGGAAGATGCTCAAGTACCCCAACCACCCTTGTGGCTCTTCCATTGGACTCTCTCCAGCAGGTCCCTGTCTCTCCTGAACTGGTCAGCCCAAAAACTGACACAGTATTCCAGGTGTGGTCTCACTAGGGCAGGGTAGAGGGGCAAAAGAACCTCCTTAGACCTGCTGGACACTTTTCCTGATACAGCCCAGGATGTCATTGGCTCTCCTAGCCACAAGGGCACATTGCTGTTCCATGCACAACTTGCTGCCCAACAGGGCTCCAAGGTCTTTCTCCACAGAGCTGCTTTCCAGCAGGGTAGCCCCAACCTGTACTGTGCCTGTTGTTATTCCTCCCCAGGAGTAACAACCTGTTTTAAAGAGGGTGGCCAATTTCTGCCAACTCTCATTAGCTGAAGCACACTACAATGACACAGACAGTTTTCAGAAATTCTCAACCCAACTACTGCTCCATTATTGGTGGTTCTGGAGCTATCCTGTCCTTGTTTTGCCCTACAGATGTATGGTTGCATTGGTTTCTCACCTTCCAGGTGTGCTGCTACAGCAGGCCCTAATGAGCTCAGTGTTGCTGTGGCCAGATGGACAAGGTAGCCCCTATGTAGAGTTCTGGGCTATTCAGACAAGCAGGGCTAGCACTTCCCCCAGTGCTGGAGATAGGGTCATGCATGGGCTGTAACAGGCATATGTAAGCACTGGCTTCCACTTAAAACAGAGATTTAATATAACAGACAGATGATGCATAGAGAAATCAGGCTGGATTTGAGGCTCTAAAGTGGCATCCTACCAACATCACCCCCTTAGTCTCTCTCAAGTTTTCCAGTTCATTCTTCCTTTGCCTAACAATTATTGCTTGTACTCAAAGATCCACTCGATGCCCTAGTTTTTCTTCTTCCATCTCTGTTTCCTCATTGCAGTTCATATGTTCTTGTTTCTAACTTGCTTCCACAGCTTCAGCTCCATCCACCTTCCCCATTCAGAATTTCACATTTCAATCATGTTTTCTCTTAATCTCCTGTCTTCTAATGAATTCCAGACTAATTTTCTCAACCTCTCCACACAGCTCTAAACCATCAAGACCTTTTATCCTGCTAGTTCTCTCTCCTGCACCTTTTCTAATTCTTCAATATGCTTTATGTAATAAGAGCAAACTGCTAGAGGTAAAAGCCTCTTTTCTGGCAAGTGGAAAGAGATTTATTAGAAAGAACAGAAGAATGCTGGCAGCAGCTCCATTTCCTCTCTGTGAGGACAGATACCAACAGCCATCCCTTTGCAGTCTGGATAGGTCCCTAGGGATCAATCCTGCGGCAGTGGAGGAATAGGAACAGGTGATCTGTAAGGGAAACAGTCTGCCTCCTGATCTACTCATGCTGCACAGGCTGCAGCTCCTTCTCATCCAGCTAAAAGAACCAGAAAAATCTGATGCCCACTTCTCCAAGTATTTAATCTATAAAATCTCAGCACATTTGTGCAGTGCAGGTACCTTACAGGCTGAGGCAGAACAAGTTCTTTTCAACACTTTTATCAGACTGCTTTCACCATGACCTAGACAGCAGGGTCAAGCATCTCATTCCAAGAGCTTGTCTATTAGCCTCCTCATCTCTTTCCTAGCAGTACAATGCCATTGCAAATCCACAAAAGATCTCAGTCTAAAGATAGAAGGATCAGCAGCATCTTCACATCCTAGACACCACCTTAGTAACCTAAAGGTTTACTCATCCCTAAAACAACTGCTTTGAGCAAAACCCTGTGGACCCTCTCTACACTGGTAGCCACTGTGATGGCACCATTAATGGGTGAAGAACAAAGCAGCTCACAGAAACTTCTTGAAGACTTCTCAGACATCTTCTGGAGCAGGTCCAGAGAAGAATGATGAGACTGGTGAGGGGGTTGGAGGGAAAGCCTTATGAGGAGAGGCTGAGGGAGCAGGAGTTGTTTAGCCTGGAGAACAGGAGACTTAGAGGGGACCTTATCACTTTCTACAACTACCTGAAAGGAAGTTGTAGTCAGGTGGGGGTCAGGCACTTCTCCCAAGCAACCAGTGACAGGACAAGAGGGCATGGTCTGAAAATCTGCCAGGGCAGGTTTAGGTTGGATATTAGGAAGCACTTCCTCACAGAAAGGGAGATTAGGCACTGGAATAGACTGCCCAGGGTGGAGGAGTCTTCAAGAAAAGGCTGGATGTGGCACTTGGTGCCATGGTTTGGCTGATGTTGTGCTGTTAAGTTATAGGCTGAACTTGATGTTCTCAGATGTGTTTTCCAGCCTCAATGATTCTGTAATCTGCTATGGTAAGATACTATGAAGGAGATTATTTTTCTCCTCATCTTCATTAACCCAGGAGAACCATCCTGCAGTAGCATCCTGCCAGTTATCATCATGTTCTGCCTGTTAATTCTCAAAGCAGGAGAAGCAGCAGTGTCTCTAGAGTAGAAATGCCTCTATCCTTCAGAAACAAGTCCAAAACAAATCTCTGAATAATGTTGGTTCTTCTGTATTATCAAAGCACTTAATTCCTTGCCTGAGAACTCGTAAAAGCTTAAAGTAGATCAGAAATACTACATTGTAACCAAAATCAGAATTCAAATCTGGATCTGAGCTTTACCTTTTTTGGTGGAAAGCTTTGGAGAAGTCTGAAGCTCCATGGAAAACATTTGGAGCAACAGTAGTCCATGCTGCAAAGCTTTTCTCTTAAGGTTATATGGTGCTGCTATAAACAGAGAAAATGCTGTAATTACTTGAAGTCATCGGAAGATTTTTTTCTCTTTCATCTTTGCTTCCAACTGTTGCATGTTTGACCTCAAAATTTCAGTCCAGCCTGCCAAAGATCATTAATCTTGCCTGACACTTGCGCACTTGTTAATTCTGCCACTGAATTCTGTCCCTCTAGAAAGATGCCATCCAGTATAAGAGAAAATTGGGGTGGAGCTCTGTCAAAAAAAATCTCAAATGAATATTCCCACTTAGTGCAGTATACAGCCCACTGCTAAAACTGATGGATCTCTAGGAGTATGAATGCTTGTTTTGTGGCTGTCTAAAAGTCGTTTATATGGAGTGAAGGCAGTGCCCCAGCTGTGGGACCTGCTTTCAGAGCCTTCCCCACCTTCTGCTCATAAGCTCAGCAGGCCAGAGTGAGCAGACTGCTGAGGCCAAGAGGACAATTAACCCTGAAAATACAACCTTGCAAGAACTTGGTTGTGGGTTTTGTTTTTTTTCCCATTTCATTTCATCCACTGTTTTAAAAACCTCAGCACTTTTCCCCCCAAGCAATGTGCAGTCCCAACTGCATTCCCAGCAGCTCCTTTTGGCAAGGTATGTCCCCTGGTAGAAGATATGGATGTGACATGAAACATCAGTGATTCCTCCTAGAGTAAGTGAAGCCATTCCATTCCATGAGATTTCTACATCTCATTTAGCCTGAAATAAACCAAAGATTGTGTGCCTTTCCCAAGTCTATCAAGTGAAAAACCAAATGTACCTTTAACAGAGCTGCAAAAATTAGGCTTTTTCTTATTAAATCATACTTAACAAATTATAGCAGTGACACAAGTTAATTGCAGAGTTATCTGGAGGATGGTAGAGTTATCATGAGTCACACTCTAATTAGGAAGAGAGCATGATTTCTAACAGTTACCAAAGCTATCACACTGGAAGAGCTTCTCGCTGTGAAGCGCTGAGCACTGGCTTGTTATGCTCTAACGCATTGCAGCCAGACCCCAATTACGCTGCTGCCATTAATATCTGCTCCAACAACACTAAGTAGAAGCCCCAGTTGCAGAGGCATTCACTGTGCACTGCTCAAAAACTTCATGGCTTGAGGAGGTACAGCCTGAAACATGACAGGCAGGAATTGTCACTGACATAGGGAAGCGAGGAGCAAGGAACACTTGGTAACGTAAACCTTGTCTGCATTCAGAGTCAATAGTTAACTAGGGATATCCCATTGCCAACTACAGCCCCCTCACACATCCTGATGGGACAGCAAGTATGGCAGGTTATGTCTCCTCTGTTAGAGATGCCTGTGGCCAGAAGAAAATGAGGAATGCAGCAGAAATGTAAAGTCTGAGAAAGGACTCCAGCAGCAAGTTACTGGTTACAGGTTCTCAGAGACCTGATAAAGTCACAGCTGTAAAAAAAAAAAAAAATTAAAAAATTAAAAAATGGGGAACTGTTGTCTTCAAGATGATAAATGCAAAGCAGAAAACCTTCAATGCCTTGACAGCAAAGGCTAAGTAGTAGGCAGATTCTTTAGAGAATGGATAAGGGAAGAGAACAAAATAAAGCCAAGATTTTCTTTTCACTAAAGGATTTGGACGCTGTGGAGGCTTCTCTGGACTTTCCTCTAGAAGAAGCTCAGAAGTGCACTGAAGCACATACACATTCAGAAGGGTTTGGATGATCATGATTACTTCGTCCTAAAGAAGTGCAATGTGTATTGCCCAAGACTGCCAGCGCCCCTCCACAGACCTCAGGTGCTAGGCTGCAACCATGACCACATAAACATTGAAGAACGGCAGAAATATTTCATCAGGTTTAAGTGGATGAACCTCTCTAGAGAAAAGGACCAGGAGTACCTAGAGTCCTGCAATTTCATCAGAACCTCCTAGTGTTTTCTGTTGCAGTTTCTCTCTCAGCAAGAGAGTGACTGCTGAGAACTGCCTTAGTGTGGGGGTGCTATCAGTCCCTGGAAGATTTAACGCTGCATTTCACTGTCAGCCCACAAAGCATTTGGTGAAACTTCCTCATTAAGCTGGTTCATCAGTGCTCAGCTGTAATTGCAATTTGCTTTTCAAGAACATTCGTTCCTCAGAAGTCTATAAAAGTTCAGGCTGAACATCAACTAAGCCAAATTTTCCACTTTAGCCCCTTTGTTTTTCGGGTTTGAACTGTCCTCAATTACCTTCCTCATATACCCCTGACATTTATGAGATCTATAGCCAATGTGTTCTGTGCCTGTTGGCAGGAGCACAGCATTATTCACACTGTTAGATACCACTTTCTGCAATAACTCAGAGTGAGGGGAAGGTGCAAGCAAGACATCCCAACCTACCTGCAAAGAAAAATAATGTACTTTCCTTGCCTATACTTAAAAGAGCGTGGGATTTTTCCACCCACATCTAAAAAGCAAGCTTTGGGAGACAGAGGTCTCCTTTTAGATTCTGTAACCTCCATGGGTACAGGGGACAACCTCAGAGGCATGAAAAGGGTGGGGAGGGGAGAAATGTAGTCAGCTATTTCCATCCATCATTTGCTATCACAGCCAGACATTATCTCCTCCCATGTTTCTGGGATCACATCTGATTAACTTGGGGTTCGAGTATACCTGAGGCGGTGTTTTGCAGAGAGTCCATGTAGCACAGACAACCATTTTAAGAAAGGAGGCATTTGGTAAACCTATTTCAGATGCAAACCGCCTTTCCCAAGGCTCAGGATGCAATGATGTGCATCTCCTTTTTCATAGAATCATAGGATGGTTTGATTTGGAAGCAACCTTAAAGATCAGCCACTTCCAACCCCTGTGCCATGGGCAGAGACACCTTTCACTGAGCCAGGTTGCTCAAGGCCACATCCAACCTGGCTTTGAACACCTCCAGGGAGGAGGCATTCATGACCCCCCTGCGCAACCTGTCCCTGTGTCTCACCACCCTCACTGTAAAAAATTTCTTTGTTAAGCAGATGCCCCCAGGAACAGCCTCACAGCAGTACTGTCTGCAAAACAGACCTGGCCTGATACATCACTGATTCAGCCTCTGCCAAGAGGGTCTTGAAGACCCCCTATAGGAAATATGAGATCACCTGCCCTTGGTACTGGTTTCATTAGTGGCCAACAGCTACAGCTGTGTCAGTGCAAATCTCTGGCACGGACATCTGGGCCATTTACCCAGCATGAAAACAGGCAGCATTACCCTGCTGGAAAACTGCAGCTTACAAAAGATGAGTGCAGCTACACGGGCAGCTGAAAAATGAGAGCTGGATGGTAGATGCCCATTTTAGAAAAGACTCTCTGGGGAAGACTTTGTTGGAAAAAA
>VWYK01055855.1:0-20319 GCA_013399775.1 Semnornis frantzii | reverse complement strand
AAAAAAAAAACCACAAACCAAAAAAACATATGCCCTTCTTTCTTATCAAATTCCTGCCACTCTTGAATGTCAGAGCAGGGAGCTGCAGAGTTTACTACAGTCTATAGCTCTTGCACCAACAATATAGTAGTTTAGAAATGGAAACACAGCTGCAGAGCCTGCAAGGGCAACAGGAGCAAAAGGTGACACTAAAAAAAGGATAGTTAATTGGAACTGGATGGCATTTGCAGAGAGCAGCTCATCAACATGCCAGATAATCAACACAAGGTAAATTTCACCACTCATAACTACATTCATGATCAGTGGCAATTTTCTCACTTTGGACAACAGAGCTTACTTTTGCCAGTGTCACCTTCCAGTTCTACTGTACTTAGAGATTACATCTGAGAACTTCATGTTTCCAAAACACAAACCACATGCTTCACCCTTTTCAGTCCATTTCCCCCTTCTTCATTTGTGCCTTAACCAACTCTACTGACGCGTTAAGCTGGGTGGTGAATGGCTGAGAGCAGCCCTGAGGAAAAGGACCTGAGGGTCTGGGTTGATGAAAAGCTCCACATGAGCCTGCAGTGTGAGTGCAGCCCAGACAGCAACTGAGTTCTGGGCTGCAGCAAGAGCAGTGTGGGCAGCAGTGCAAGGGAAGGGATTCTGCCCCTTTACTCTGCTCTCATCAGACCCCATCTGGTGTACTGTTCTGGAGCCCCCAGCACAGGAAGGACACAAGCATTGGAGCGAGTCCAGAGGAGGCCACAAAGATGCTCAGAGGGCTGGAGCAGCTCTCCTATGAGGACAGGCTACAAGACTTGGGGTTCTGCAGCCTGGAGAAGGCTTCTAGGAGACCTTGGAGTAGCCTTCCAGTATCTGAGGGGGGCCTACAGGAAGGCTGGGGAGGGACTATTTACAAGGTCTTGCAATAGCAGGACAAGGGGCAATGGGTTTAAACTGGCAGAGGGAAGATTTAGACTGGATGTTAGGAGGAAGTTCTTTCCAGTGAGGGTGGTGAGACACTGACACAGCTTGCCCAGGGACGTTGTGGCTGCTCCCTCCCTGGAGGTGTTCAAGGCCAGATTGGATGAGGCCTTGAGTGACCTGTACTAGTGGGAGGTGTCCCTGCCTATGGCAGGGGGTTGGAACTGGATGATCTTTGAGGTCCCTTCCAACCTTACCATTCCATGATTATTCTCCATGCACATCCACCAGTCAGTCCTTTCTCCATGTATTTGTCATTTTAATGTGTCTTCTTCATCTTCAAAGTTTAAATATAAGCACTTCACAGAAATAACAATGTTCAGGACACAGATAAGAAAGGACTGCTGCTATACTGAAAATAAATTGTAGTCAACCCAGTTAGCTGTTTCTGGGGGAGGGGAAGTGTGATTTCTATCTTTATTAGCTCCACATCTGGTTGTAAGAGCAACAAACCAAGGAATTCCACTTGTGGGGATGGGGGCGGGGGGGGAGTCGAATTAAAAAACAGTGATAGTGAAGGTTTTATCTTTTGTCACTGTGCTTCTGATCACTAGAGAAATCAGTGTGGCAGAAAGGACCCATGCCACGCCAAGTATTTCAGGGTAATGGGCATCCTCTAATTTGTACTGCAGATAATTTCATCTCTAGGATGTTAAAAGCTAAATTGCATACTAAAATAGCAGAAGCTAGGAGATCACAGATTAGTTTAGTATCTGTCAGGGCTTTGCCTACCACAGTGGAGCAGTGTTTTTCAGTCCTGCTCAGCATTTGTCATCCATTAAATCTGCTTAGGAGGTTAGTCCAGCAGTTCACACACATTCCATCTGGTTCACAGAATGCTGCATCCCTTAGTGCCTAGTAAAGCCAAGGAAAGGGAACGGTGAATAAGCTACGTTGCCTCGAACAGGCCAGAAACACAAGTAACAATAAGGTACATGCATTTAAGTTGTGTAATGGAAAATGGTAATGGGTGGTTTATGACACAGGAATTTCAGTGGTGCATTTGCAGTTCCTTTGTAACAGCTCAAAGACACTTTTACTTTTCCTGAGGAATGGTAATCCTCTCACTTATCAATCTCAGGGCAGCTCATTGAGAATTCTCTCTCAGCATTTAGTCCTGTATTCAGCAAGACTGCATAAGCCAAGCAGTAGGGAACATGCTGCCAAGAGGGTAACGAATAGGCCATACCGTATTTTAATTATGGAGAGGAGAACAAGGCATTCTGACAGATGATGGCAGGCTGCACTGATGGCTTCTTTGATGGAAACCTGTCTTGGTGAATGAAGTGTCTTTCAGTAGAGCAAAAATAATGAGCTCCCTAGTGTAGGCTCAGTTATTTTTAAGAAACCATTTTCTTTCTGTTCCACAGTTATGAGCCAAACTACACCAATCCTTTCAAACATGGCCCAGGGTTAAATAAAGAAGAGCCAGAAATGCACTGCAGGCCAGCCTATCATTATGGATAACGAAACAAACTGTGCCAAGTAGCACTTAACTCTCTGATACAGGAATCCTGCAATTTGATCAACAAGGCCCTTCACTGACTGTGCAGCCATGCAGTCACAGCAGCAGAGATTTCAAATGCACACAGCATTCACCACCCCCCAGCATCATCTTCATTAGCAGTCAGATTTGCCCAACACTTTCCCCTCAATGCTGCCATCCTGAGCCCCTGCCACTGCACCTGGCTCTGTCAGACACCTTCAGCTCAGACCTTATGCTTTAGACTTTCCTATTGGGTTCCTGAATCCTGTCACCACAGCTCAGCTCTCAGCCCCAGTTACAACCTTCCTACTGCTTACTTAGGACCGCCCTTCTCTCCAGGGACCATCGGACACTTTTGGCTGCAATTAATTTAGAAATACTTCACAATAAGTCTCTCAACAGATTCTGTTTCCCCTCAGCCTAGCTCAAGCTGTGCAATAGGACATCAAGTATTTCACATGAGACACAGCACCATGTACTCACAGCTACGCTTCCCACAGATGCTAGTGTTAAGGAGATAAAATTGCTAGTTAGTTTTAGCCAGAATGGTTGAGCATTTGTTGTCCTAAAAATCAGATTTCTCCACTGATAAGCCAAATACAATCCAGAGCAAACATAATTGTGCTGCATGCTAGGGGAAAACAAACTTCTGTCAGTGCCAGGGCAAGTGTTTCTAAACACATGGCAAATGTACAAGCAGGCAGAAGAGATGATTGAGCACTGAAATGAATACTGACCATAATAACACAGGCTAATAAAATGCACCCTGCATTTTAATTACGAGAAGGAAATAATTTCTAATAATAGTCTTAGTTAACTAGTACAAAGAAAATACAGCAGCAAATTAAAACAAAAGCAGCAATTGGAAATCAGAAATAATATTTTCCAGGGGGAAATAGGTGGTGTTTCCTCCCAGTTCCATGCCCCTAAATAAAATGTACTCCCTAAAATCATGCCAAGTCTAATTCTCCTCTGGAATGAATCAGCATTGTTGCAGTAATTTCAGGAGCAGGTGAAGTACGAACCAGAGACCTGTTGCTGAAACTTAAGGCAAAGGGGGAAAGTCTTCTGTACTGTCATTAATCTTTCATGAGCCATCTCCATTTCCTGCAAATTTATTCATTATTTGAAAGTATTTCCCAAATAGTCAGCATGAATTATTTCCAGACTTTGGGCAGTTCACCGAATGGTCCATTTCAGCAGCATGCAGTTCGAGATATGCAGTTCTGTAGCGCAGTTCTCTTTCTGCTTCACCACTGGAAATGTTTCTGCAGGGATACAACAACTAGGAGACAAGCAGTGCACATCCAGCACAAGCTGCTGTATTTCAGAGAAACAAGACAGAGATGATCTCTGATACAGTGCAGGCACCCTCAAATTTCCTAAGCAAATGATGCATCAGTATAACTGAGAGGGACATGATTCACTCAATTGCATCTTTCAGTCAAAGATGGAATCCATTTTCAAAGCCCTGGCCACAGTACATGAATGGCTGAGCAAAGTTCATCAGCCTGCATTATGATAAAAGGTAAGATTAGATTATAAAACTAATGCTTAACTAATTATAAATTTCTTTCTCGATTCTCTACTCCTAATAAACAGGAAGTATAAAAAGAGATTGCCAAATTGCAGTGTAATTCTCTAAGAGGAAGAGCAGTGCTTGGGTAGCCAGTGTCCAGCGGCAGACAGCAGCCTGCAGCACCCATGTCTGATCCTCCCTCAGAACACTGAGGTGACTCCTTTGATAGCAATACTAAGGTTTCACAGAACCATGGAACTGGTTTGGTTGGAAAAGACCTCCAAGAATATCAAGTCTAACTGTCAACAACCCAACACCACCAAGGCCATTAAACTGCCCCAAAGTGCCTTGTCCATATGATTTTTTAACACCTCCAGGAATGGTGACTCTACCACCTCTCTGGCAGAGCAACTCCAGTTAAAGCCTGGCCCTGAGAAGAAGCTTTCTCCTTCCCTTCACGGCCGCTGTGGTTCAGAAACCAGGAAGCCATAAAAGATACCAGAACAAACCATATTTGCCATAAGTCAAAACTTGCTCATATATGTTCAAAAAAAAAAAAAAAGGACAAGACAGTTTACAAGAGTTTACAAGCCTGCTTTCAGCTGCCACTCACCTAGGTCATAAACATGGATTTATTTCAAGGAAAGCCTCCTATACTCCCTGCCCTCTACAGGTTATCCTGTAGAGCATATCTTTCAAATTCCTACTTGGCCTGAATATTTCTAATCGAGTCAGCCTCATTCACTGAAAATAATTAAAATTCAGAGAAAGAACTAAATATCTCTAACAGAGGTGCTTAGGAAGCCTCAGCTCTGTGTACTATTGTAAGAGAAATGTTGTTCCTTTAACTACAGCCACTGTGCCTCGGGAATTGTGCTCATCGAGCTGCATTTTGGCACAAAAGCCTTTCCGAGCAGCTGAGAAATCACCAGGATCTCGTCGATGGTCAGCAACTGGTCCAGCCCCCATTTGTATGGGAGGAAATTGGCATTTTACTGACTAAGCCTTTGAGAACACACTACATTACACACATCCTGCATTTATTGTAAGTGCCCCTTCTGACTCCATGCAGGGGAAGAATTCCATCATAGACCAGAGAGACCAAAGCCCAGTGGTTGCCTGAAATCTTTTACTCGCTTCAGACCATTCACCTTGATGACCCAAGTCACACAGGTTTGATGGATTGCAACCCCACCATAGGCAGAAGGGGATTTATCTCAAGTACAAACATGACTCCAACATGTCGAAGAACTGCCGTGGGATGCTGAGCAGCATTGACAGCTGAAGTCTCCCTGCCTGTCATGTCCGACGTCTTGTGCGGGCATCGGTCGGAGTTTGCAGTATCTGACAGCTCGAGAATAACAACCAACTGTGCACATCCCAGTGCTACAGGGGAGAGACTTTGACAAATCAGCCTGGACTGCCTCCAATTAGAGTGGACTGACTCTTTCTCTGTGATCCTGAGGACGGCATAAGAAATTTGCACTGTACATTCTGAAACGGAATTGAAAGTAAATATGAAATGGGCTCCCAGGGGTCTGAGTAGTTTATGCTCTTGGACTTGGCACTTTTTTTTTTCAGCTGTCACATCCAAATGGTGCCTGGCACTAAGTGCAGAGGCAAGTTCTTTCTTCAGCATCCAAAGATCCCTTGATTGCTGTTAAAGACTCTGTTCCGCCCTGACAGCCAGCAACTATCATCCATTCCAGCACTTCTACAACACTTGAGTGCTGGGCACTCTAGGGCTATTTCAAGGTCTCTCACAGAAAGGACTTAACAGACAAGACCTTCACCTGGCACTAGTTAACTGCTCCATGGGACCTCAGGAGGCAGATCCCAGTTCTCTCCACAGGGTTGGATGGCAGTGCAGCAGCTGTGGGAGGACCTCCTCTTGACCCTTTGCCTCCTTGAGCACCTTCATAGACCTTATCCCTTCTCCTCACTAGCACCAGAGTCCCTTTAGCGAGCTACCACAGCTAGTGTGTGCAGGGGACAAATTCCAACCCTAACTAATCACATGAAAGCAAAATAAATCCACAGAATTGAGTGCTGGGTGCCCAAATCCAGGCACTGGGGGGAGGGGCAGTGTGCAGGGACCCTCAGAGGATTACTGAAGGGCTGCCCCACACCAGACCCAACCAATTCCAGCACCTCAGCTTGAAGTACCACTGAGCCCCACAGGGAGGCTAGGAGAGCCTTGGGGAAAGCAGTTAAGAAAGAGTAAAATGATGCACAGATTCCGGGAGGGGGGAGGAAGTGAAAAATAGCCCCGGTCCAAGGAGGGGGAGGAGAAATAGGAGTTGCAGGCACTGGGCAAAGATCTCCTTGCAGCCACAAGGGCCAGACCTCAGGAGGGCAGGGAAAAGGTGTGAGGAGGAAGGAGCAGTAGAGAGGATCTGTTGTGGACTGACCACAACTCCTTGTTGTCTGTCCCCCTGTGCTGCTGAGCGGGAGGTGAGGGTGGGGAAGCAGAGGAGATGGGAGTAAAGGAGTGAAGATCTGGGAAAAGAGAGAGGTGGGGGAAAGGTGGTGGTTTATTTGTTTCTCAAACCTATTGCAGTTGGCAATAAACCAATTTTCCCCAAGTCAGGTTTGTTTTGTCCATGATGGCAACTGTCTTTTGTCTCAAACCATCAGCTCTCTTTATATTTTCTCCCCACCACCCATCCTGCTGAGTGGATTGAGAGAATGACCGAGTGGGCAGCTGGCCAAGGTCAAGCCATCAAAATAATATATCAAAATATACTGCTTACTCTTATTTATTGCAGGTAAGAGATTTTAGATTATGAAGGTTTTCTAAAACAGGAAAAATAAGGGGGACTGTGAAGAAATTTCTGTCTTGAGATCTCAAGATCTTTCAAAGAGATCAAAGACCACATTACAGATCTCGCACTGGGGAGGTCCTCAGGGCAAAAATAAGAACAAAAACAACAGCAGCATAGACCCCAGCCAGTCATGTTCACAACATATGCAGCTCCTTCACTGCTAATGACTGAACACAAGGGTCATGAACAGTAAAAGTCAACACATCTAATATCTCCTTGACAGGCTTCAGTGGGGAAATACAGTCTAGCATCTAGCTTTGGATCAGGCCTCCCTGGCATCCAGCTGTCAGGAAGCAGAGTCAAAACACACTTGTGTGGAATGAAATTGTCCCCAGTTCACCCATCAGAAGCATTTCCAAACTTCCACTGAATCAGAGCAAACCAGTTTTGTTTGTGCTTGCAAAGCTTTGGCACCAAGGGGTGGAAAATAGAGGGGAGAAAAATAAAAGCAGTCCTATAAACTATAATAAAGAGGGGAAACTGTGCTTTGGGAAATGGAAGATTTTAATTTCTTTTTTTTTTTAATGTTAGAACATGGTTTTAGGTGAAGAACTACATTAATCTTAGATAGGGTGCATGATTAATGGAGGAGCCAGTTGCCCTGCTGGTCAGGAGTTATCACCTGATTTATATATGTTTTAGGTCTTGATAAATGAAGCTTAATGTTCCATTGTATATGAAAACAAAATAAGAAAGAGCTATACTAAGGTCCAGCCACAAAGTGAGCATGGAAGATGCACAGACATTGCTGGGGTAGAGGGAGCTGCCCTTTAAAGGTAAATTGAAGTTTGGAGCAATAAAGAGTGGCTTGGTATACCTGTTGTCAGCACATCTACTGGCCTGACTGACATCCAGCCTGTTATCACTTATAACGCGACTGTGCTAGTCCAGATGGATAATCTGCTGAAATCAGATTGGGATCCTGAGCACTGAAAAGCTTCATGCAGTGAAAGGCAGTCCCAGGTAAAAAGACACAGTTGCCTATTGTTCCTCTGCCATGGGAGCACAGAGCTGGAGACATTGCTGCTATCAAAGGGAAAACCTACCTTTAAAGGAGACTACTCCCTGTCTCTGCCTGGGAATGTCCTGGTTTTGTTGTGCAGTATTCTATCCCTGCTTTGACTTCATCAGCCCTTGGCTGAGACAGGACACAGTGAGAGGACTACAGCCTCTATGTGAGACAGGAGCACAATACCTTCAAGGTACCGCTTCCACCTGGCTCTGTGGGAATGAGAGGCTTTTGTTGGGGGTGACCAGGACTTCAGAAATACTTTCTTTCATTTGCCAAATGGAAAATTCTGCTTTTTAAGTGAAGCAGTTTTAGTCTCCTCTGTGGAGAAGAACAGCTGTGCTCAGACCTTTGTCTTCTAGCCAAGGACTCCTGGAGCACCAAGGAAGCCATGGAAAGCTTTTGGAAGGTAATGCTCTACTTTCTAAGCCTTGCAACATGCTGAGAAGGAGGCAGGTCACCTTTGCTATATCTATCCCCAATGAGAGCTATGTTCCCTAGAAGGGAAGCAATTCTGCTGGCAATTGCAGACTCCTCTGCGTGTGTTTCTATCACTAAAACAGCTACAATGCAGATGCCAAAACAACATTTGTTTGGAGCAGTCACCACTTTATAAAATTGGCTTTGTTGATGGCAAAGAAAGTCACACCCTAGCTGCATGCAATTTAGCTTGAAGACTCTCCTGTCACTGCCGGCCCCTGCATGCTGTTCATTACCATCATATAACAGCAGCTGCTGACAGTGTTTGTTCCCACTGCTGCATGGGTTTCAAAGCAGAAGAGAAAACTGAACCCATTAACTTGATTTTTTTTCTTACTTATACTGATCTGATCCTGGCTCCCACCACAACTGTGGCACCATTTCCTTCAAGCTCATAGCTGCAGGTGTAATTCCTATGGAGCTTTATTGATAGCTATTAACTTCCTCCTACAAGTTTCCAAGCCTCCAACTGACTTTTAGGCACAGGATTCATCACTATTTCCTGCCCTAACAAAACCAATACATATATTGCTGGTGTCACTTCGCAAATGCTTCAATAGGCTCTGGCTACACTCCTTCACTCTTCCTGAGCTGAATCCCGTTAAAAGTTGTTGATTGTGACTATAGATCTCCTGGCACACCACCAATTTTCTTCTTTACAGTGTTAAAGTCTGTCCAGCTGCCAACCCCCCTTTCCACACACACAAATAAATGAGCTGCTGAGAGCATTTGCAGCCTGTTGTCCCTGCATTGGGTGTTCCACTCAGAGCTGGAGAGCAGCTACAACTCACACTCCTTTATTTAATATGTATCAATGCCAACCAGTATCTAATGGACATAATGATTGAACACTGACAAGCATATTTTTCCAGTCCAATTCTCCTTTGGCAATAATGCCTGACCAAGATTGATGACTCTAATACCAAAGCAGGCAGTTTGTTTGTTTCTTCTATAGGCTTCATTTTTCAAATAGCCTTAGATTCCCCTTTCCCTCCTGCAAAGAACAACAGGAAGGGAAATGGTGATGACTGCTAAGATATCTATACGAGTTCAGTGCTGTTTCCTCAGGCCACCAAACCACAAAGGTCAGGTTCACTAACACTCCGCCTCGGTTTATTCTGGCATTATTCAGAGAGTTTTATATCAGTATAAACCCAGTCTGTCACAGTGACACACGCAGCTCCCTCCATCAGGGATTCAGTTACTGGTGCGGAACGAAACCTGAGCGGGTCTGATCGCTCACAACAAGTACATTTCACACACACTTATCAAAGTGGCCACACAAGATTCAAGGCTGCTCTTCAGAATAAAGGAAGAGCGGCAGCAGCACAAACAAAAAAGACCAAAACAGACTCCACATGCGAGGCCTGGTTTTCATTTTAACACTGTCTGGAGGAGACAGCAGCAGCTCTCAAGGACATCTGAAAACAGCAAGGAAACATTGACATGCAAAGCTGAGCTAGGAGCCATTTTACAGCAGGGAGTGAGACCACAGTCTATACGACTCAAAAATAAGACAGTTAAAGTTTGCCTTGCCTAAGGAGAATCCACTGGGAGGCAAAGTACACTGCTGCATGTTACAGATGGCAATTACCTAGAAAAGAACAGAGGAAATGGGAGAAAGCTCTAAAATAGGAACTCGATGGTATATTTTGCTCTCCAAGGAGAAATCTGGCAATCTGTAGATCAACTCTCCTGTGGTTTTATGAAGAGCAGTCTGGACCTGGTCTACTGCTTAGTTTTGTTTTGTATCACTTAAATGTTTATATGTATTTTGTAAAAGAGTCACCTCTGTTTTGGGCTTCATTTGAAAAATTAAACCTGAGGCTTTGCTTCTTACTGACCCAGCAGACCCACGTGAGAGTGATGCTCAGGTCGGACACAAGAATGCATCTGCTTTTCCTGATCCCACCCATGGCAAAAACTGCTTTCACATTCCACTGGTACAATGACAATGTTACTGTGATCAGCATCAACTGAACAAACAAAACAAACCAAGTGTCCATCTTCTATGATCCTCTGAAAGCTGCACAGCAAATGCACACAGGCTCGGAAACCAGCTGCGTCTTTCTCAGCTCTGGTCAAGACACAACACAAACAGGCAGAATTTCTTTGAGCCATAAAGCAGAAACAGCCTCTCTTCAAAATTTCCTGAGCTCTATTTATGTGAGATCTTAGAAAGCAGTAGTACATCGGAGCCAAAGTCAAAAAGCAATTGTAGAGATGAGTCCCCAGAGGGATCTTTGCTCATCCTTAGCCTAGAGAACTTCTTGCTTGCCTATTATACTGCTCCTAATTTCAAACAACCTGTGATATACAGGAAAAGTTAAACAGGTCTGATCAGCAGCAGAAAGTGCGTTTTACACTGAATTAGGCAATGGTAAACAGGAGACAGCAGTTGGGTTATAGTGCAGATCTACACTATAGCAATTCTATGCTCTTGCAAATCCTGCCTCAAATGAGGCATTGCCAAGCTTGCGCACATCACAAAGCTCGCAAAATATCACTCCAGCACACATCCTCAAGCAAAGATCCATTTCAGTTTTGAAGAGGTAAGATATTTCATTTATTCTTGATGACCTTAAGCCATGCCTCTCCACCATACACCCCTGATACCATTACCAATACTTCTCCTTCAACCCACAGTTTTTACTCCTTTTTTCGCCTCAGTTTTGCCTCAGTTTCTCCTCCAGTTCCACTAATGTTTGCTGAAAAGTCCTTCAATAGCCCACAATCCTGTAATCAGTGATTAGAGACTACTCAAAAGCAAATTATAAGTCCTAGACTGAGTACAAGGACTTTAGGTAAAAGTCATTTGGAGAATACAAGAGCTACACAAACAATCCTAGGCATTTATTGCTTCTAAGTACACGTTGCTACCGGTAATATTCACATCTAACTCATCTGCTTCTTATTTGTATCTTTTATTGAGAGGTTTCTCACCCAGCAGAGGTGCCTCTGAGCAAAGGTAGATCGATGAAGAGCAAAGTCTTCCTTCTGAGAGAGGTTAAATGCTTGGGAGAGAGGGCAGCAAAGCAGGAGTGGCACCATCGACATGTAAATAGACAAAATAGCTTATACAGACTCTGGAAGTACAACCAAAGTAAGCTCTCATTGCACCACTTTGTTGTGGTAGGCCTAAGCAGGCAAAATTAGGCTTGTACATATCCTGGCTTGCCCAGGCATGCTTTTCTGCTCTCCCTCCTTCTGTTTGGGGGAGAGCAACCACAGGAACGAAGACAAAGAATTTGGAGCCACTGAGTCTGGGATCTGTGGCCCGCCAGACCCTGTGGTAAACAAGCTGCACACAGTTGCCTGGTGCAAGGCTGTGTTCTGCCCAAAAAAGGGTAAAGCAAGCCTATGGCTTCACCCAATATGGCCAAATCTTGGCTAACTGCCATTTGCTTGGCTGTCCTGTGTCCAAAGGCCCATTAGTCTCAGGCTGTACGGATAAAAAGGAGATAAGCAGGGAGCACAGTGTGCACTTTGCCATTACAAAGTGTGTCTGCCATTGTATCTGTGCCTGCTGCCTCATTGATACTGAGCTGTGTGGGACCCCAGCGAAGCAGGATCAAGCTCTCATGCCTCCACATGTTCGGCCTGCACAGCCAGCATGACACCATGCTGAGACTGCACACTGCAAGACATCCTGCCTGCACCTGAAAGCCTTCTGCCCAGGGGGAAGCCCTGGAGAGAACACAGATCATCCAGAGAGCCAGGAACAGAGATCAGAGATCATCTGTCTCCTTTCTCCAGCGCCCAGAAGCCTGGAGAAACTCTAAAGCCTCTGACAGCTACCAACAGCAACCCTGCCACAAGCTTTGGGTACTGTCAGATAATATTTTTGTGAGTAAATACCAAAAGCCTCTTGTAATTATTAATTGCCTTCTGCCATAAGCAGAAAGGAGCTCCTTGAGTCCATCTAGTGAGCAGGCAGTGTATTGACTGCGAGCATTATACTGACTGCAAAGCCTTCTCTGCCAGTTTAATCGAGTTCAATAAATGTATATATTTACTAGTTACTGCTAGATCCTATTATAACCTGTATATAGTTTCCATAATGACACAAGAACCTGTTATTATTACTAAATTGATGATCGAGGTGAAGCGAGTTCTGAATATTTAATATTAGTAAGCTATATTAATATTTTTAAGATATCATCTTGCAATAATTAATTACCCCTTTCACTACACACTTAGTTCTCTATTTTTCAGGGTAGTGAACAGCGGTAGCAACATGGTATCTAGTGATAGGACAAGGGGGGAGCGGATTTAAGTTGAAGGAGGGTAGATTTAGACTGGACCTTAGGAAGAAGTTCTTCAGTAAAAGGGTAGTGTGACTCCAGAATAGGCTCCCGAGGGAGACTGTGGATACCTCCTCGCTGGGGGTGTTCAAGGACAGGTTGGATGAGGCCTTGAGCAGCCAAGTCTAGTTGAGAGGTGTCCCTGTCCATGGTGGTGAGGTTAGAGTAGCTAATCTCTGAGATTCCTTCCAACATAACCCATTCTGTGATTATCATCTGTCCTCTACAGGCACAGATGCATATTTACACAACCACATTCATGCATGGATTAAACCTGAATTTTAAGGCTTGAAATCAGATGAATAACTGCATTAAAAACAAGACAAATGCATCTTTGTAACTATGAATTTAAGTATTGGATCAAGAAATTCTCATCCCAGAATCCACAGCATCTACACCTACTGCTGAGGCTCAGGTATCCCAAAAAAAGAGAAAAAAAAATCACAAGAGTTAACAGTTTTCTTTACTGTCTTACAGGATTGAGTGGAATCAGTTCCATGACTGGAGGTGTTAAACTCTGAATGTAGATGTTGTATAACATCTCACTGAAATGGAACACCAAGAAGCACTCCCACCAGCATTCTATGCAAGGAAAGACAAAATGACCACGAAATACCTTGCAGAAACAGGATTTGCTGACATTTGTTTTACAACAGAATTGTTGCTTTCAATATTCTTAGATGCTGTTCACAAGAAAGGACACAAGTAACTCCTGAAAACAGAGAGGGTAGTTTCTTTGCCTTGAAGTACAGCTAAGCAAAAGCTAGCCCTAGAGTTCCAAAGAAGCAGATATTGATTTGAACTTTTCTTTATTTTACCTTACTGGTTTAGGTACAAGTGTGCCCATGGCTTTGGTGAATCAGTTTTTCAACTTTCTACATTTTCACTATTTATTTTGACTCATTTTTGGTGGCCTTTAAGAAAAGGGAGCAGAATTTAACAAACAAACAAAAAAAAACCAAAAAACACACCAGCAATAGATTAATCACTTTATCAGGTCTTATTTTTAATTTGTAATCTGGATCAGATAAAACCTTGCCTGGAAGCCATCCTGCTCCAGGAGCATCTAGACATTGCTCACATTGTAAAACAGCCCTGTAAGACACAGATAATTAGCACCACCAGTATCATGTGATAGAAACATAATGGTACAAGAACATACAGAGACTCACAAGTCACTGAAGAGAATGACATTAGATACAGTTTTGCAGTGTTCTGGTCAAAAGCAAGTGCACTAAGAAAGACTGGAGAGAGAACTGACTGTTGTCAGCTTTGGTGGAAGTAGGGAATCAAAAGGACTAGGGATCAGCAAAGTGCTCTCAGGGAGTAAACCAAGGATAAAACAGTTTAATATTCAGCAGAGTCTGGGCCCCTACTAATATTTTCAAATTGCTGATACAAATACTGAAGCAACGTAGTGAAGAAATACAGACAAAATAAAGACATCACCTTTCTTTCCAAATGTATCCATGCATTCATATTTATTTTTATTTTGTTTCACAAACACATGACCCAAATTCAAGATGTGCTTTTCCCAGAGCCTTTCATGTCCTTCCAACAGTTTGGTCTGCGCACAGGAGCTGATCCACACCCATATAAGTAATTCACAAGAGTAATTTTACATTGTTACTGCTCCTATTTGCTTCTACAGCAGTAGCACTAAGATGCTGTTGAATAATAGAGACCCTGTACAGTCACATAGCACATAAAACTTCCCAAATCCCTCACAATCCAGTTACAACAGAAGAGCTTCAACATAATTAAGGATACAAGACCAAGTGCAAGGTCCTGCATCTGGGTCGAGGCAATCCCAAGCACCAACATAGGCTGNTTCAGTCTGGAGAGAAGGCTCTAAAGTGACCTTATTGGGGTCTTTCAATATCTTAAGGGGGCCTACAAGAAAGTTGGGGAGGGACTCTTTAGGATGTCAGGTAGTGATAGGGCTAGGGGGAATGGAACAAAGCTAGAAATGAGTAGATTCAGATTGGATGTTAGGAAGAATTTTTTCACCATGAGGGTGGAGAGACCCTGGAATGGGTTGCCCAGGGAGGTGGTGGAAGCCCCATCCCTGGAGGTGTTTAAGGCCAGGTTGGATGAGGCTCTGGACAGCCCGATCTAGTGTGAGGTGTCCCTGCCCTTGGCAGGGGGTGGTTGGATGATCTGTGTGGTCCCTTCCAACCCCGACTGATTCTATGATGAAGAGCCTCTGTGAAAGACACACAAAGAGGCATTACACAGGTAGTTATGGGCAATAGATCACTGTCTCAAGGTCATTTGCATCATAGAATGGCTTAGGTTGAAAGGGACCTTAGAGATCACCTGCACCAAGCTCCCAGTCTTTGAAACATAAATGTACCTGAAGAAAATTCCAGGCTCTGCTCAATCCACTAAAATGTTAATTGCCTTAAATCTTACAGATGGCACAGAAGTTGGTCTTAGAGATACAGCTCTCAAAAATAAAACTTTTCCCCTCAAAAATCTGTTCCATATTTAAAGCAATTTGTGAAATAGAGGAGATACAGTACACATTCCAAGGTCTAAGATCTCCAGGCCCTGAGAGATGCCTTGCTGTTAACTTTGTAAAATAACCTCTGATTATTCTGATCTGCCTGCCATGTGGTTCAATAGACTCAGTCTCTGCACGCTATAGCAGGTCACTGGGAACTAACTCCCAGAGCAAATGGCTTCTTTGAGGTCCTCTGAAATCATGTTACTGTTCTTGAGATATTTTCTGAAAGCCCTTGCTAAATGATCCTTATCCTCTAGTGCAGCTAAACAATAATTGATTTTTCTGTTCTAAGCACTGTCCCACTGCCAACACATTTCTCATTTAAGCTCCTGGAGCATTCTGTTGCCCCTCCAGCTTAATCTTGCCTTTCCATAAACTTACTTTACGAGCCTCCCCATCTGTTTCTGTGAGAGGTGTGTACATGTTCTTTGTGTGTTTCTCTATGTAGCTATTAGCCAGACAGGTGTATGCTACCTGCACAGCAGGTACCCACAGCTTGTTAGGAGCTGCCTTGACAATGCTGTACAATGAGATCCTGAGACTGCTTGGCTGCAGATCTTGCTCCCCACTTAATATCTGTGACCATGATGAATTATTTTGGATATCCTGCTTCTCTTTACTGAATCATAGCCTGCATCGTAGCATCTCTTCCTTACGTTACACAGATATTTTGGGGATTGTGAGCTCTTTGTGTGCATTAAGACTGCTTTTTTGGCCTGTTCTGGATTTTATGCTGATAGTAAAGCAGACTGTTAGCATCACATCCCTTTTTATCTGCTTGTCAATAACATGTGACATCAAAATATTGAATAAGGAATCCTATTGCACTGCCCAACACCCCTGTTCAATATTAGTACGTTGAGGAGACACACCTCACACAATAAAATAAAGGTCAGTGTTAAAAGGGTTTGGTCCTGAATGAAATGGATCCTCTAGCCCTTAAAACAATAAATAATTAATGCCCATAACACTAACAAACAGCCTCATGCTGACATGCCCCTGGGGCTGGCTGTGCCCTACCTGTCATGGTCAGAAACCATCTTTAGCACATCCTGCTGCCCAGGCGTGGGCATCAGCTCAGCAGCTTGTATAAAGCTTCAGGAGCAAGATCTAGCTTCAAAAGCTGCTTCATTGTTGCAATAAGCAGAGGATGCAAACGCACAGCATATTTTGACGTTCCTGGGATGGCTCTGTGAGCTTAGGTTAGCTGAAGGCAGCAGCAGCCAGATACCCTGCCCAAACCACTGGTCCCCGTGGGCAGTGTTGCCTGCCAGTAACCTGTCGTTCTGTGTCTTCACAGCATTTCAATTGTCACTGCTTTGGCTGAGGTTGAAAGAAAATGTACATGAGGCTCTTTCACAGAAGTGCTGTACGTGATCACCTCAACAGCACAAAGCAAGGTCCATGCACTCCACTCCCAGTTGCTTTGTTTTGCATGTGTGCTAAGGGTTAAAAGACATCACTGGATTTGTGTGTCTTCCTGCCCTTCGGTGATTTTTCATAACTGAGGATTTGTTTCTCCTCTTAGGTCCTCAGCTGGGAATTTTGCCTCACTAAACTCCTGCTGCTGCAGAGACCTACGACCTTCAGCATACCTTTGGGCCCTTTCACTCTTTTCTTACAGCACAGCATAGCTGTAGCCTGTGATTTTTACTGCAAGTCTTACATTCAAGCAGGGAAGTATTTTGTATTTTATGACTATTTGAAGCCATGGAGGATGGAGTCTTCTAGACCCTGCATTTATACCCGTCCCAAAAGTTTTTCCAAACTCATCTTTTCCAGAGGTTGAAAGCCTCTCGGTTGGAGTAAACAGCTGGAAAGCAAAACCACTCCCAGGCGTTTGCAAGCCAACATATTTTTCTAGGAAGTGAGCATTCCTCGCCCTGCAGATCAAACATTGCTTAGGATCACCACCAAATATCACTTAGTCATCAGGGAAACATGCACAGCAGCTCAAGACAGTCCATGTCCTTTGGGGTCAGGTCCCTACTTCACCAGTTCTAAATGCAGTAAGGTCAAAGTGTCAGCAAACAAACTACATCTTGACACACTCTGACAACTGCTTACAGAAAGGTCTCCTCCAGGGTGGAGACCAGATTGTTAAATACAGCCTAGTGTTTGAGTGCTTGAGACCCTATTTAAGTTCAAGTGTTTCATGCTTCAAAACACTGTATTTACCTATCCTAGAAAGGGCAAGATCCAGACCATGCCTGCTACTCAAGGTAAGTGCTCTTACAGAAGCATTTCTGAATCTATCATTATTTTTGGTTTTGAGTCAACAGCCATCATAAAGAAAAGGAGAAAAACAACTTGCAGCCAAAATGCCTTTCACAGAATCACAGAATTAACCAGGTTGGAAAACCATGGCACTAAGTCCCTCAGCCAGCCTCCTTTTAAATACCTCCAGGGATGGTGACTCCACCACCTCTCCTGGCAGCCCATTCCAATGCCAATCACTCCTTCTGTAAAGAACTTCTTTCTAACATCCAGCTGGTGCAGCTTGAGGCTGTGTCCTCTGGTTCTGTCACTGCTTTCCAGGGAGAAGAGACCAACCCCATCGGGCTACAACCCCCTTTCAAGTAGCTGTAGAGAGCAATACGGTCTCCCTTGAGCCTCTTCTTCTGCAGGCTTTATTTCACTACAAGACATATTTTCCAGACACCTTCTGATGTTCTTACATCCAGCCATTTCAGGTGTCACCAGCCCATGTGCCAGGTTGGCAGCTCAAGCCTGCGTGCCCCAGAGGCAGGAAGCAACAAGGGGCACATTTCATCTACTTGTATTGTCCAGACCTTACAAAACAGAGTGCATATGGGAAAGGGAGAGAAGGCTGTGGAAGTAAAAAAGGTTTGCTTTTTCAGTTAGGTGTTTTTTTTCCCCCCTCTTAATGAAGTAAATAAGCCCAAAAAAACTACACCTTGCATAATTTAACATGTCTGTAAACATGGAACATGTATAATTGATGTCAAACAACATGCTAATCACCTCATAATGCAACTAGACGGGCAACTCTTCCTCAGTTTATGTATAAGTAACAAGATGGAAGCTTGCTGAGCTCTGTGTAGTTTCTTTTCCCCCCTCCCTCTTACATTTTTGTCTCAGCATGATGGCAAGCCACAGCTTAGGCAGGAAAGCTAATGTATTATTTACGCTATGCTTTGAACTGAAATGCTTTTCTCTATTTTATGTAAACATAAATATATATATTACTACTTCAAACACAGTGATTGATTCTGTCAGATCATTCTAAGCAAAAGTTCCTTACTACAGTTAAAAAGGAGACAGTCATGCAGTCCATGTCACTAGTAGGGCAAGATGCTTGTTTATTAGTGAACTGCAACAGAGGTCCCAGTCATCCTCCCATTCCCATAGCTGCTTTGGAATTGTTTCAGAGGTCCAGATGGTCAGACAAGTGCCTCCTCCAGGGAGCACTGCAAGAGATGCCTGCAGAAATGCCTTGTGATCTTTTACCTCTGCCAACTTTAAGACATCACTAAATCCACTACTCTGGAGACGTAAGTCCTGATTTTTGGTAATTAACATGAAGTATGCCAAAGGAAACTCCTTTGGAAACCAGCTCCAAAATGACTGTTGAAGATACAGATGCTGATATGCAGAGATCGCACATAAAAGCATTCCTGTTGGAAAAGCCCCTCGGGATCACCAAGTCCAACCAACATCCCTAATCTACAAGGTTCACCCTAAACCATATCCCTAAGCACCACATCCAAATGAATTTTAACCACATCCAGGGTAAGTGACTCCACCACCTCCCTGGGCAGCTCATTCCACTGCCTGGACACTCTTGCTGGGAAAAAATGTTTCCTGATGTCCAGTCTAAACCTACTCAGTGGCAGCTTGAGGCTGTTCCCTCTTATTCTACCACTGTTTACCTATGGGATGAGACCAGCAACAGCCTCTCCAAAATGCCCTTTCAGTTATCTGTAGACAGCAATGAGGTCTTCCCTCAGCCTCCTCCTTTTCAACCTAACCATGCCCAGCTCCCTCAGTCGCTCCTCATAAGATTTATTCTCCAGGCCCTTCCCCAGCTTCCTTGTCCTCCTCTGCACTTGCTCCAGCACCTCCACATCCCTCTTGTAATGAGGTGCCCAAAATACAATACTCAAGGCGTGGCCTCACCAGAGCAGAGTACAAGGGGACAATCACTTCCCTACTCCTGCTGGACACAGCACTTCTAATACAAGCCAGGATGCCATTGGCTTCAACAGCTCCATCATCATTGATGCTGTTGCAAATAGAGATGCCATCAGCAGCGAGATAGTAGCACACCTCCTCCAAGCAAACCTACCTCCTTCATTCTGAGTGGGAATACCTGCTCCCACAGAAACAGAGGATAACTGAGGCATTGTTAGGGAAATAAGGGAAAGCATTAAGGAAATAAAACTAACAGTTAAAAATATTTGGAGCAGGAGTTGCAGAGGGAGAGCAACAGGCATATCCCAGTCCAGCCAGGGAAGCTAGAGCACCATGAACACCAGGATACTGAAAAGAGGAACAGCCCTCTTGTTGACTTCAGAAGGAATACAACTCATCTTAGAATTCTATCACACCTCCTCCTCCCAAGATGATGCAGATGGGAGCTAAGTTGGGATAAGAGGTTCTGCACAGAAACACAGCAATGAATCCACAAGTAGCTTCCATCCAGCTAACACAACGTGTATGACTTTTGCCTTGTCAAGGATCTGACCTTAATTAAAACCAATCATAAATAATGTACATGGTATTTCATTAAATGCATGCTGAGTTAGACCAGGGCACTACCAGTGCAATTTGATGTATCCAGGATATGAGCTGAGAAGATAAGATCGTAACAGTGTATTTCTGTTTCTTTCTCATTTTTTAATTTACTGTTTAAAACACAAATAATTTTCAGCCTTGCTCCAGGGAGACCAGCTCTCTCCCATGGAACATGTTAGTCAGAAAAATTAAAAGGCCACAGATAGCCACAAACAGATGTGAGTCATTCTGTTTCCATGCCAGAGTTGTTTCAGTCGTGAGTGGCACTTCAGAAGTTTGACCTGAGTTCCACTATGCCCAAATTATGCTATCAGTTGCACAAGGGGTAAATATTTTATGCTGGATGGGAAAGCAAACAGACAATAAACCTAAACAATAAGGTAGAAAGACACAAGTCTGTATAAAATAAGGAAATAGAGTAAAAACCAGGGAGTCCATAAGAAGCTGTCCATGGGACAGC
>VWYK01055849.1:0-15737 GCA_013399775.1 Semnornis frantzii | reverse complement strand
CTGCATGTGCCTGTGATTCTGTGGGGGAGCTCTCAGGAGTGCCCATCTGCATCTGTTTGTGTTTAGGAGTTCTCATCCTGAGTTTCCTGAGCTGTGAAGGGGTCAAAGGTGCCCTCTGGACGCGTTGCAGACCAGAAGGACATGGCCTCTGCTGCTAGTGGGGGTGCTTAAAGCTTTCCCTTACAGAAGCAGCAATCTATATAGAATCAGGCAGGGTTGGAAGGGACCACAGGGATCAGCCAGTTCCAACCCCCCTGTCATGGGCAGGGACACCTCACACTAGATCAGCCTGGCCACAGCCTCATCCAGCCTGGCCTTAAACACCTCCAGGGATGAGGCTTCCACCACCTCCCTGGGCAACCCCTGCCAGGCTCTCACCACCCTCATGCTGAACAACTTCTTCCTAACATCCAGGCTGAATCTTCCCATTTCTAGTTTTGCTCTATTCCCTCCAGTTCTATCACTCCCTGACAGCTTAAGTCACTCAGCAGCTTTCCTGTAGCCCCCTTCAGACACTGGAAGGCCTCAGCTGCCGCAGCTCAGGCAGTGCCACTTAGCTATGGTCTCACCATTAAAAGAGATCTTCTACTGCTCCCAGGGACCAGCACCAGAGTCACCTCTTTGCTGACTTTCCTGTTTGAAGCACAACAGCAGGTAGGGCTCCCAGGTCAAGCAGTGTCTTCTCCAGCAGCAGCTGCTGGGAATGTTTTCACACCTCTCTCCTGGGCTGCTCCTCTGCTAAATGCTTCACCAGGGGCAGATGGGTAGCACAGATTTAAACCAGTGCCTCAGGAAACCTGCTCAGTTTCACAGCCCAAGCTCCAGCAGTAAAATTTCATCTGGTGAGGCCAGACAGTTGCAGCTGGAGCAGGGCGAGAGCAACGTCTTGAGCAGGCGATATTTTTACTGGCTTTGTCTCAGCTGACTGCTACAGAAAGAAACCTTGGGGCTAAGCGAGGAGCAGGGATCAGGTTTACTTCCCATTCTTGCAGTTTCAAAGCAAAAGGAGCATATTCCCCAGCACTCTCATGAAAACACATCGAGCCTATTTTTCCTCCTTCCCCCCCTACCCCCCAGTGCTTGCTTTCTTTTTGCAGCAGCCTGTGCGTGACTGCTCTGGCTAAAGAGCAGAGCCAGGGCCTGCTATCTGCATCACTGACATCACAGCGGCTGGGCTGAGCCACACCACCAAGTTCCAGGGGCAGGGTGAAGGACAGAGTCACAGGAACAGCTCACCCAGCTAATTTGCAGTGTGCATGGCCCTGCATGCAGAGTCAGGGGCTCTGCAAGAGGCCCGAAGGCACCTTACAGAGCTGATGAAAGCTGTGTCTTGGCTTCACAGCCACTGCGAGCCAGAACTGGGAGGTGCTTGTCTAATCCATCAGACCGTGCAGCTCAAGGTCAAACACAGCACAGCCCAACTGCAGCCTCCCACCATGCAAACAGGCTCCTTGCCTCAGTTACTCCACAGCACTAAAGCCTCTCTCCCAAGCCCTGTAATGGTGAAGCTCAGCACCTCAGCATTGCAGACCTGAAGAAACGAGTGGCTCAAAACCAGCAACCACAGAGGCTGCCAGGAAGGTCTCAGGAAAGCTGCTGGTAGGTAGCAGGCTTGATTTCATGCTCTTCTGTTCACACTGAACATAAAAAAAGGCACTAAGGGGAAAAACTCCATCTTTTAAAGTGCTTTAAGGAAACAAAGGATAACCTGAAGTACAGAGGGGTGCAGATACTGCTTAGCTCACACTGCCATGCGACTCCTACAAGCTGCAGGGGTATTTTGGAGGCCATCCTGAAGCAGGCTGTTTGTGCCCAGCACCATAGTGACAAAACCTAGGTTCCTGTTAGCTGCCCTTGTACTGCAGCCAGGCCTGCAGTCTGGTGTCTCCAGCAGGAAACCAGGGAAGGAATTTTGATTACAGGTGATCACTGCTGAAGATGTGTATTCAGATAAAAAGACTTTTCATCCCCTTCCTTTTGTTTCTTGATTCCTAGTCAAGCTCTAATCCTATGCATATGGCCTGGCAAGTTGGAATTTCCATACAAGTCTTTCTAAGCTAGCTTCAGGGTAGGAGAGAAAGCTGGCAAGGGGAAAAGATCAGTGTTTAAGTACCTTATTACTATTACTTCCACAGGAAACCTGATGCCAAGCACAAGAGCTGTTTTTATTGTTAAGCTTGACCTCTTTAAAAAGTAGAAATTCCTCCCATGTGAAAATCCTTCAGTTTTGGATCTGCCACATTCTTGGTCTTGCTCTCACTGTGTGGCCCATACATCCATGCATCACTTAAATCCCTGCTTCATAAAGGAAGAGCCAAGCTTGCTGGTGAAGGTGTAGGGCAAGAGAGCTAAAGAGGTTTTTATTTTCAGGGGTGGATACCCTGGAGAACCACACAAACATTTGGAGTAGGTTTGCTCTTCAACTGATGTTGAAGCAGTTATCTTGTAGGCACACAACTGACAGAGGAAGAGGCAGAAGATTGCTGACAGAAAAATCATTGAATGGTCTGAGTTGGAAGGGACCTCCAAAGGCCATCCAGTCCAAGCCCCCCTGCAGTCAGCAGGGACATCCTCAACTAGATCAGGTTGCTCTGAGCACTGTGGAGCCTCACCTTGAATATCTCCAGGGATGGAGCCTCAACCACCTCCCTGGACAACCAACCTCCCTTTAGCAGTCTAGATTTTGTTAGCTGAAGCAGTGACACTTGCACTGTTTGCAAACACACCAGAAAGGAGGAGGCCTGCCCAGCATGCTGCACACCTTCAGCTGGCACTGCCTCACCAGCTTCAGCTCAGAGCCAGCTGTGACACAGGGAGGACTGATACAGACCCCCAAGCACAGTCTGTGTTGAGACCTTCCTGAAGCCATCCCCCAAAACCTTAAGGGTCTCTGCTGAGCTGGCCCTGAGCTATTATGAACTTGAAAATCAGCATGAATCCCTACTTTACAGCTCCCCACTACCCAGCTTCTGCTACTCCTTATCTCCAAGGCTTAATTCATAGATTCATAGAATAGTTTTGATTGGAAGGGACCTCAAAGATCATCCAGCCCCAACCCACCTGCCACAGGCAGGGACACCTCAGAGATCATCCAGCCCCAACCACCATGCCTCAGGCAGGGACACCTCAGAGATCATCCAGCCCCAAACACCATGCCACAGGCAGGGACACCTCAGAGATCATCCAGCCCCAAACACCATGCCACAGGCAGGGACACCTCAGAGATCATCCAGCCCCAACCTCCATGCCACAGGCAGGGACACCTCAGAGATCATCCAGCCCCAACCTGCCTGCCACAGGCAGGGACACCTCAAAGATCATCCAGCCCCAACCTGCCTGCCACAGGCAGGGACACCTCAAAAATCATCCAGCCCCAACCTGCCTGCCACAGGCAGGGACACCTCAAAAATCATCCAGCCCCAACCTGCCTGCCACAGGCAGGGACACCTTCTCCTATCCCAGGCTGCTCAAGGGTCTCATCTAACCTGGTCTTGAACACCTCCAAGCATCCACAGCCTCCCCAGGCAACCTGTGCCAGTGCTTCACCACTCTCTCTGTAAAGAATTTTTTCCCCTAATATCTTCCTAATAATCCTAACTAAAAACCTTTCTAATATCTTCCTAATCTTTTTTTCTTGCTGCTTTCTGCTCTGCAAAGCTTCAGTAGGTGACAACTCATAATTTCTTCCTTCAGTGACAGATGAGATTCCACCCTCTGCCCTGCAGTCTTCAGGTGAGATGTGAACCAGTCCTGGATTTGGACACCCAGGGATTTTCAGGGCTCTCTCTTGTGCTTTACCTCAGCTTGCACAAGCTCCTGCTCTCCAAGCTGAGTCCACTGTCACTTCATCTGCAGACGATTAGATGGAAGTTAAGGGAGATGGAAAACCAAGATGAGAGCTCAGGAGGAGGAGTGGTTTCAGAGCCTCCTTTCAACAATGCCAGTAAGAGGTCGTTGGCAAGTTTTAAATTAACACTTCTTTCCCACCCAGCAGACCTGGATGCTGGCCAAAGCTACTGGGAGCTCTGCTGCTTTGTCTGTCTTCATTCCCAGAAGGGCCTTGTCTCCTCTCTGGATGCTCCTGCTGCAGGGACACTGTGTCAATACACTCCACAGGAAGCTGGGAATGCCTTGTCTTGCACTTGCTGGCATTAGGACTGGGGCCTCTTCAATTAACCTCTACAGGGCTGAAAGGGCTTTGCCAGGACTTGTTTCCAGCACCCTTGAGTCTCCACCTGCGTCTCCCAAAGGCAGCAGAGAGCAAATTCCTCCCAAAGCACAACTCTCAGAACCCTGCTGGCCTGCTGCTGTTTGAGGTTTGAGGGTAACTGGGATATCTGAATGAGAAAAGTGAGTTTATAGGCTGTGCAAAGCAAACAGTGGTGATGTCTGCTTCACTCACAGGTTAGCTGAGATGTGTAACAGCAAGGACACAAACCACAGATAAGCCACTCTGGTGTCTGTGTTTCTCCCTGGATCTGTGCAGCCCAACTCATCATTCTGCTTCTAACTCCCCTTGCCAATCTTTCCAGCTCCCCTTGCACATGAGGCAGAACCTGGGATAAGGCAGAGGGAGGGAAAGAAGATGGAAGGGTGGTTGGGAGCCCCTCCTGGGCTATAGACAGAAATAGACAGAAATATAGTTTACAGCTATAGACAGAACTACACAAGTTAAAGGTAACACAGAAACACAATTCCCCAGGAATTGTTACCTTTAACTTGTGTAGTTCTGTCTATAGCTGTAAACATTTGAAATATATTGTAAATATAGAATCATAGAATGGGAAGGACCTCAAAGATCATCCAGTTCCAACCCCCTGCCATAGGCAGGGACACCTCCCACTAAAACAGGTTGCTTGAGGCCACATCCAACCTGGTCCTGAACACCTCCAGGGAGGTTGTGGAGGACAGAAGCACAGAATGTGATCAAATAAATTAAGTCTGCATTAGAGGTTGCTAATGTAAGCCTGGTCCTAGATCAGACCCTCAAAAGCAGTAATGGCACAGAGAAAAGCAGGGTGAAACAAAACAGGCAGTAAAGGAGAGCTTCAAAGCCTCTGTGCAAGTGTGCTCCGTGGCAAGCAGAGGGAGTGGGCCTGGAGCCTTGGCAGAGCCCAGAGACACCAGAGGGCAGCCGTGGGGCAGCTCAGCACCATGGGGTTAGAAACTCACAGGAGTGGGTAAAATGCAGCAGAGTGCCAGCTGCTCCCCAGCATCTATCCACAGAGCAGACTGAGGGTGTCCTCAGAGGGAAAACACTGCTGCCATCCACAGGAGCCACAGACATGCATGCATATTTTCCCCGTGTCTAAGGGTTCCTCCAGATGCAGCTCCTCTCACAGCTGTTTATCCACACCCAGCCCGAGCCAGCATCAGTGAGTTTACAGATGACACCAAGTGAGGAGCAGGTGTGGATCTGTTGGAGGGTAGGAGGCTCTGCAGAGGGACCTGGGCAGGCTGGATGGATGGGTAGAGGCCAATGGGATGAGATTGAACAAAGCTGAGTGCAGGGTTCTGCACTTTGGCCACAGCAACCCCAAGCAGTGCTACAGGCTGGGGACAGAGTGGCTGAGAGCAGCCAGGCAGAGAGTAACCTGGGGGTGCTGAGAGAGAGGAGCTGAAGATGAGGCAGCAGTGTGCCCAGGTGGGCAGCAGAGCCAATGGCATCCTGGCCTGCATCAGGAGCAGTGTGGGCAGCAGGAGCAGGGAGGTTCTTCTGCCCCTGTGCTCAGCACTGCTCAGGCCACACCTTGAGTGCTGTGTCCAGTTCTGGGCCCCTCNTGTAGCCAGCTGGGGTTGGGCTCTGCTCCCAGGGACAGAAGAGTAGGACACAGCCTCAAGCTGTGCCAGGGGAGGTCTAGGCTGGATGTTAGGAGGAATTTTTGACACAGAGAGTGATTGGCATTGGAATGGGCTGCCCAGGGAGGTGGAGGAGTCACTGTCCCTGGAGGTGTTTAAGCAGAGCCTGGATGGGGCACTTAGTGCCATGGGTTAATGAGAAGGATTAGGTGATAGGTTGGACTTGATGACAGAATCAGTCAATGTTGGAAGGGACCACAAGGATCATCCAGTTCCAACCCCCCTGCCATGCCCAGGGACACCTCACACTAGATCAGGCTGGCCACAGCCTCATCCAGCCTGGCCTTAAACACCTCCAGGGATGAGGCTTCCACCACCTCCCTGGGCAAGCCCTGCCAGGCTCTCACCATGCTCATGCTGAAGAGATGTGGAAGGCATTTTCCAGCCTGGTTTATTCTGCGATTCCTAAGCTGTTGTAAAGGAGTAAACTTTGCATTCAGCTGCTGCCAGCAGTAAGGATTGTAACCGGTGCTGAAGGCAAGCAGTGCCATCATGTGTTCGGGAAGAGAAACGAGAGTGACCCAAGCAGCAAAGCAGGTGGTGAGAACACCTCTGCCCTGCACCGCCTTCCAGTCATCAGCCAACGTCAGCTGCTCACTTGGGCAAAGGGAGGGCAACTAGAAGCACCAAGAGGGTTCACTCTGCACACCGTGCAGCATATGCAAAGATTTGGGAGATTAGACAGACATGGGAGTAGAGGGAGGACAGAAAAGGGTGAAGGACAGCTTCCTAGGAAACCTGAAGTAGTCAGGGAGGAAGATGGATTCTGAAAGAAAGGGACCAGAGTCACATCAGGAAAACCAGGAGCCTATGGAGTTCTGGGCAAGAGAAGACAGGACTGTGGACCTGGGATTAACCTAGAGAGGGAGAATTGCCAAGCACACAGCTCTGGCTTCTGAGAAAGGAATCACAGTGCAGAATGGCAGTGCCAGGTGTGCACATAACCAGAAGAGTATGGGATGAAAGGCAGAGCCTGGAGCTGTCAGGCTGGGCCATGCGACATCAGCAAGGAGCAAGTGTGCCAGATGAATCACTGAGGTCACAGAGGACAAGAGGAGGAGACTGCAGAGAGAAGACAGAAGCATGAGCTGACCTGGGAAAGCTGAGTGAAGATCCCCATCGGGAGGCAGGAGGTGAAGAGAAGAAAAGGTGCAGGTGCACTGAGGTGGAAAGCAGAAGCAGGAGAGGTGAAAAATGAGCATTGCTGAAGATAGAAGTCTCTGAGGAGGATGCCAGGATGAAGATGTCAGAGACAGAAAAGGAAGAATGAGAGAAGAAAACAAAGCAGGAAATGAAGCAAGATGGGAGATGCAGAGATAAAGAAGGTGATCTGCCTGCAGAAGAAAAAGGTCTCCAGAACTAAGGAGGGGCAAGGGTGCAGAAGTACTGCTGAGAAAGAAATGAGTTTACAGAGGAAATGTAAGGGTTGAGGAAGAGAAGGTAAGGGGGTATGAAGAGGGTGAAAAGCTGAGAGGGAGGCATGCAGAGGAGCAGCACACTCACAGAGGGAGAAACGTTGCACAGGGCTGTTCTGCTTGTGCAGACATGGACACCAGAGCCCTGCTGGGCTCAGCTAACAAACTGGCACCTTCCTTCAGAAGGCAGCACCGAGGCACAGGAGGGAGTGCCAGCAGGGGCAGCCCTCACCACACACCCCCAGCTGCTTCCTCTCTACAACAGGGCTCTGCCAGGGTGGCTGCCAGTTGTGGAGGACAGAAGGGGCTGCCCTCAGGAGAGCAGGGCTGCTGCCAGCTTACAGCACCACAAAGCCACAATGCTCTGCACTGCTGCTTATGGCACCTGCAGGGAAGTGTGGCTGGCTGGGGCCAGGGGGACACATGCTGCCTGCTCAGCCCTCCCCTGCCCCTTGGGGAGGGGCAGTGATGTGGTTCTGTGCCTCCCTCTTAGCAAAGCAGAAAAATGAGCACAGTACTGACAGTGAGAGCACCTCAAAGAGAACCACAGAGAGCTTTTGGGTTAGAAGTGGCCTTTAAATGTCATCTAGTCTTGCAGTCAGCAAGGACACCTTCAACTAGGACAGGCTGCTCAGAGCTCCAACCAGCCTGACCTGCATGGGACAGCTACCACTTCTGAGGCCTCCTCCTCTCTAGTCTAAATCTCCCTCTTTTGGCTTAAACCATCACCCCTTGTCCTGTCACAGCAGGCCATGATAAAAAGTCTGTCTGCAGCTTTCTGCTTACCCCCTTTAAACATTGAAAGGCCACAAGAAGGTCTCCCTGGAGCCTTCTCTTCTGCAGGCTGCACAAGTCCAACTCTCTCAGCTTGGCATCACTGCAGAGGGAGAAATTGTTGTTTGTGCCCATTTAACTCTACTTTAATTAAAGGAAAACACACAGCAGCTGCTCACATTAAAAAGTGAGGGGGAGAATGAAGCAAGAGGAAGATGAAGTGAATGCTGAGGTGAACTTTTGCTTAAAACCATCACCAGGCACATATTTACTGCTCAGAGGTTGGANGTGCTCCACATCCTCCCTGGAGGTGTTCAAGGCCAGGTTGGAGGAGGCCTTGAGTGCCCTGTGCTAGTGGGAGGTGTCCCTGCCTATGGCAGAGGGTTGGAACTGGATGATCCTTGAGATCCCTTCCAACCTTCCCATTCTATGACTTGAAGGAAATATCAGACCAGAGGTAGCTAAAGCCCTTTGAATCAAAATTCTGTTCCAACAAAACACCTTGTCCTCATCAAATTTTCTCAGTGCCCTCCCAACTTCCCCCTACACCTACAGAAGTTTTACTCCTGTTTTCATTGCAGCCAGGAAAGTTTAAATTATCTTCAGTGTTCTTCAGAAATAAACATTTTGATTTCTTTTGCTTCTCCCCATCCCTGGAATTACCAACTCCACATCCTTAGACCTCTGCACAAGCAATTAAGTACAGGCTCCAGACTTCAAGAACACATTTCCAGTTGTTTTTACATGCATACATTCCTTCATTTCATTGCATTTCAGCAGTAGCTACCTTGCAGCCTGGGGCAAGAAAAAAGAAAAAAATAATCCCCCTGCCTACAGAAATTTTTACTATCTGAAGTGGAACTGAAGCTTATTGTTACAAATAGTCACATAATTAGGTTAAAAGGGACATAAATCTTCACAAAGCCAAGTTCCTTCCTGCTTTAAAAGCACAGTTACAGCAAGGCAAAGTCCATTTAGCCAAAGCTTGAAGCTGAAAAATAAGCTTAAAATAGCAAGCAAGCCCAAGAAGCTCATAAGTCACAGTTAGAAAATGATTTAGCCTGCAAATACAATAGTCTGGGATGAATTCCATGGCCACAGCTGCCAGGGAGAAAGAAGTGGGTCACAGAGGCTGGCAGGGAAGAAGGGGTCTGGATGGCTCTGTTAGCAGAGGGTTCATTGTTGAAAGGAAGGAAAAGCAACTCAGCAGCTAGAGAGGCACTGGGGTGAGCAAGGAGGGGGCCCAGCTCCTGCTCTGACCTTTATACCAGGTGTGCCAGGCTAAGGCCAAGACAGATTTTGGCAGCTCCCATAAGTGAAATTTACAAAGTGACACTCTACAAGTCATCCTCTTTCTGCCTGAGCTCTGCAGGGCACATCTCATTTTCCCACCACCATCTTACACTGGGCATGGGACACAACTTAGATGCATCTGGAGTCCTGTGTGCAGTTCTGGAGCCCCCAGCACAGGAAGGACATGGAACTGGTGGAGCAGGTCCAGAGGAGGCCACCAAGACGCTGAGAGGGCTGCAGCAGCTCTGCTGTGAGGACAGGCTGAGAGAGTTGGGGCTCTGCAGCCTGCAGAAGAGAAGGCTTCCAGGAGACCTTAGAGTAGCCTTGCAGGATCTGAAGGGGGCTACAGGAAGGCTGGGGAGGGACTATTGACAAGGTCTGGGAATGCCAGGACAAGGGGCAATGGGTTTGAAGTGTCAGAGGGGAGATTGAAAGTGGATGTTAGGAGGAAGTTGTTTGCAGTGAGGGTGGTGAGACACTGGCACAGGTTGCCCAGGGAGGTTGTGGAGCACAGAAGCACAGAATGGGATCTTTGATTACATTCTGTGCTCCACAACCTCCCTGGAGGTGTTCAGGACCAGGTTGGAGGAGCCCTTGAGTGACCTGTGCTAGTGGGAGGTGTTCCTGCCTGTGGCAGGGGCTTGGAACTGCCTGATCTCTGAGGTCCCTTCCAACCTTCCCATTCTATGCTCTTTAGTCATCTCCACTTCTCTTTAGTCACTGGATTAGAACCAGGTGCTTACAGTAACATTTAATTTCCCCCAGGACAGGTATCCACAAACCAAGCACACCTTAACCATTCCCATTTCTTCTTGGTGAGTAAAGGATGAGCCCAGCAGGAGCAGTTTACAGCTCTGTTTCTCACCCAAGGTACTCACAGACCCTCTACAGAAGCTGAGCCCAGCAGCCAGCCCCTGTCTGTCCCCTCCTGATGGCAGAAGCTATCAGAGCTGCACCACAGGCATTTTCTTTAATAAGGACAATAAAACTTGGTGCCTGGGCTCTGCTTTTAACCAGCTCAGCTCAGGCTGCTGTCTGCACAGAAAGCTGCCTGCTCCAGACCCCATTTTAAGATGTTTTAATTTCCCCCTGGGAACACATGGGAAGTACCAACACCTTGTAGAGTTCTGCAGCCACTCCTAGACCTCAAATGAGTCACTGTAACACCAACCTGGAAGCCTACAAGTTCTTCATTTGCTTTAACTCCTTTGTCTGAGAGCAAACAGCCATCCAGGCATTCTCAGGAGACTACATATAACCTCAGACTGACCAGGAAGCCATCAGGGAGCATCAAAGGCAGCTTGATACTGAGGATGATCCCAGCTCAGGCACTGCCCTCACCCACTGGCTACAATCCCCCCCAGGGCAGGCAACACATCCCATCAGCAGTCCCACCCAGAGCTGGGTCCAGAATCCATCCAGACATTCCAGGCAGAAGCAAAGGGAAGCAGATCCAGAGGCAGTGCTGGAGACCAGGCTGCAACACAGCTCCAAATCCTTCCCACCAAGAGCCAGGATCAAAGCACAGACTGGAAACAAACTGCAGTGTACATCCAAAAGCCCACCCCAGAGACACACTACCTGCACGGCTGAGATCCCACGTGGAGGCAGAGCCAGCTGACAGCACAACCACACCGTGGAGAGAAGGGCCCCACACTGACCTTAAATTGAGTTGTGGAGAGGCCCAGGTGAGGATGTTTAGGATAATTAAAGGCTGTTGAGCCCAGAGAAGATTTTGCAGCTGGGTGCACCTGCTGAACATGACCATGGGATAATTGTGGAGCTCTGCAGCCTTCCAGACTTTTCTACAGCAAGGCACAAAGTAATTTTTGCATCAGCTGCCTTTCAGCAGCCCCCTAAATCTCAGTAAAGCAGCCCCCCAATCTCAGTAAATCAGTGCCCTGTCTGCACAGCAGCAGCACAGCAGCAGCCTCTGCCCTGTCTGCACAGCAGCAGCACAGCAGCAGCCTCTGCCCTGTCTGCACAACAGCAGCACAGCAGCAGCCTCTGCCCTCTCTGCACAGCAGCAGCACAGCAGCAGCCTCTGCCCTGTCTTCACAGCAGCAGCACAGCAGCAGCCTCTGCCCTCTCTGCACAGCAGCAGCACAGCAGCAGCCTCTGCCCTGTCTTCACAGCAGCAGCACAGCAGCAGCCTCTGCCCTCTCTGCACAGCAGCAGCACAGCAGCAGCCTCTGCCCTGTCTTCACAGCAGCAGCACAGCAGCAGCCTCTGCCCTCTCTGCACAGCAGCAGCACAGCAGCAGCCTCTGCCCTGTCTTCACAGCAGCAGCACAGCAGCAGCCTCTGCCCTCTCTGCACAGCAGCAGCACAGCAGCAGCCTCTGCCCTGTCTTCACAGCAGCAGCACAGCAGCAGCCTCTGCCCTCTCTGCACAGCAGCAGCACAGCAGCAGCCTCTGCCCTGTCTTCACAGCAGCAGCACAGCAGCAGCCTCTGCCCTCTCTGCACAGCAGCAGCACAGCAGCAGCCTCTGCCCTGTCTTCACNCTCTCCCCTGTCTGCCCGGCCGCAGCACAGCAGCAGCCTCTGCCCTGTCTGCACAACAGCAGCACAGCAGCAGCCTCTGCCCTCTCTTCACCACCACTGAACACAGTGTGAGAACCTGCTCTCATGCATCCAGGATGGATCTTTTCCTCTCAGCAGATCTCTGCTGGGCTCCTCCTCACACAAAGGATGTGCCTGTGCAGAAGGCAGGTGATGGTCTTCACCTCCCATCCTTCCTGCTGTAGTAGACCCTGCCCTGCCACATGGCTCCAGGGAAGGACCCTGCAGAGCAGGCAGAGGCTTTGAGGGACATCAATTTCCACCACAGAAGCCATCAACCATGCCTTAGGCAGAGGCAAGAGCCAGAAGCCAAGGCCCCAGCAGCTTGTGAAAGAGCTGTGAGGTTTGTGTGAGACAAAGGAAAGTGCAAGGTCTGTGGTTCACCTGTCTGCCCTGCTTCCTCTCAGCCACCTTGCTCTGCACTGGGGCTGTGCTCTCAGCAAAGAGAGGCACAGGCTGGAAGCCAGCTCTAGTGATGGTGGAGTTTGGGTTATCCAGCACAGAAATAAGGAGAGCTCTCAGTCCTGCAGGGGAGGCTGCATCTGCTAAGGGCACAGCAGCTGCCTGCCTCTCGAGATGGAGCAGTGAATGGATTAAGGGCCAGCAGCTGTTTCAGAAGGAAGTGATCCCAGACTGCTGTGGTCTGCTGGACACTTTCTGGTCTTTAGGAAGGCTCAAAGGTCCTGCAATCTGTGAGGCCTTGGTGGAAGGCTGTGTGCTGGCCAGCTGGTTTGCATGGTTCCATCCCTCAGCAGAACCATGGTGCACCTCAGCTCTGCACAGGGAGATCTCTCCTTAGGGCAGGCAGAGCCAAATAAACAGGGGCATGAGTGGCTGTGGAGAAAGGCACCAAGAGGATGAGAAATTAGAAGCTTTTTGGTTTAGCCCTGCTACCTCTTTCTGTGAAACAGAGCTAATACCACTGCCCTTCCTCTAGGCTGAACCTGCTAATGGCCACAAGGCAGCAGCCAGCCAGTTGAGCAGGGCAGTGCTATAAATACACCCACACCTGTTCACCTTGTAGCTCAGGGGCCTGCAGACATGCTGCTTGGGGAACTAGCCACAGCTGCACACAACTGTGCCCACAGTGCTGCATCCATGTCCAGGCAGCTCATGCAAGGAGCTGCAGTGTTGATTTGAATGAGGGTAGAGAGGCTCTTCAGAGGGACTTGGATGGGCTTAGATCAGTGAGCCAATGTTAATGGGGTGAGTTTAACAAGGCCAAATGCCAGGTCCTGCACTTGGGTCACAACAACCCCAAGCAAGGCTACAGGCCTGGGGCAGTGTGGCTGGAGAGCTGCTGGCAGAAAGGGATCTGGGGGCTGTAAGAGACAGGAGCTGAACAGGAGCCAGCAGTGTGCCCAGGCAGCCAAGAAGGCCAAGGGCATCCTGGCTGGGATTAAAAATGCTGTGGGCAGCAGGAGCAGGGAGGGGATTGTGCCCTTGGACTGGGCTTTGGTGAGGCCACAGCTGGAGTGCTGTGTTCAGTTTGGGGCACTGCAATACAGGAGAGATGTGGAGGTGCTGGAGTGGGGCCAGAGGAGGGCAACAAAGCTGGGGAAGGGCCTGGAGAGTAAATCTGATGAGGAGTGACTGAGGGAGCTGGGGATGGTTAGTGTGAGGAAGAGGAGGCTGAGAGCAGAGCTCATTGCTGTCTGCAATCTTTTGATTGTTTTCCCTGCTGCTCAGCTTTCCATCAGCAAGCACAGTAACAAACACTCCACCTGGACAAAGGTCTTGGGACTCTCTAAGGTGATTTTGGTAAGGCAGAGGTACCAACACTGCAGTCACAGGCAGCCAGCACTGCCCTGGATGTGCCCAAGTGCTTTAGACACTTTCCACTTGTGCTACAGAAGGTGCCTGGAACTGAGCCACATGTCTGGAGATGACCTGTCCAGAGCAGTTCAACACCAAAGTCTGTCTCAGTCTGGCAGGAATCCAGGAAAGATCCAACAGAATCCTCTCAGATCACCCAGTCCCTGTGCTCCAGGCATGCTTAGAGTGACAGGATCAGGCTCCCTACAACAGGCAGCTGCAGTGATGCTCAAACAGAAGCCAAGGGCTCAGTGGTTGTGGTGCTGCCTCTGCTGCCCCTTGTAGCCTCCCTGGGATAGGACAAGGAGCAATGGATGGAAGCTGCAGCACAGCAGGTTCCAGCTCAACACGAGGGGGAACTTCTGTACTGTAAGGGTCCCAGAGCCCTGGCACAGGCTGCCCAGAGAGCTTGTGGAGTCTCCTTCTCTGGAGCCTTTCCAGGCCTGTCTGGATGTGTTCTGTGTGCCCTGAGCTGGATTGTCTGGTCCTGCTCTGGCAGGGGGGTTGGACTGGATGATCTTTTTGAGTCCCTTCCAGCCCCTGACATCCTGTGAGCCTGTGATGTGGCTGAGGACCTGCTCAGCTCACTGCTGGCTCTCAAGGTGGGTTCCCACCCACCTCAAACACCTCAAGGGACACTGCCCTGAGCACTGCACTTGGCAGTTATTCCTGCTAAAAAGGCAGGGTGCCTTTCCACCCTTCCTTTCTCAGTTCTTCCATTTGTGCAGCCAAGAATTCAAGACTTACTGAGCCAAAAGAGGGAGGGAACAATCAGGAACCCATCAGCTCAGCTTCTCCTCTGAGCTCCCAGCTTGCAGCACCCACTCTCCCTGAGGGAGAAACCCATGAGCCACCCACAAGCCTCTACAGCTGCTTAAGCTTCCCAACATCAGGGATGAGAGTGCTGCTTGTTCCAGGACATGCAATGCAGTGGGTCTGGCCCCAGCATACATGAGCAGAAAGCAGCCATGTAGTGCTCTGGGCCACTCTCAGCTGAAAGTGATCTGCAGGAGCATCTCTGAGGGGAAAGGCAGCTGAGTTTCAGGCTTAAACATGTGAGCTTGGAAGCAGAGCTGCAACGGAAGAGGCTGCTGAGAAACGTGATGAGTTCACACCCTAATGTGAAAGGGCTGATGTTCAAACAGCACAGCAGGACTGAAATGCCTGCCCTCCATCTTTGGGAAATCTTTTCTCAACAGAGAGGATTGAATGAGGACAGAAAACCCACGAGTCCCTCAGCTGCAGAGCTCTTCTCACTCCTGCCTTGGCTTTACCTGTGTTTTGGGGAGCAAGCATGGACTCTGCTGCCATCTCTCATTCACTCCCCATGAGAACAGCATTAATGGCTTTGGCCAGCTTTAGCAAGAAACCATATTGCCAGCAAATGAAGAACATTTCCTGCTTGCAGATTCAGCCTGACTTCATGTGAAACCAGCCCTGCTTCTGTCTCTCTGTTCTGCAGAGCTCGTTGTGTGATTCAAGGGTGGCTGTGCCTGACACCATCCCAGTGCCAGGCTGTACATGGTCACTCTCCCTCCCTCCTCCTGCCAGCCACACACTGCTCAGGACACGTTTAGCCCTTGCTGTTCTCTATACCTCTTCCATGGAACCAGCTCTCAGGGCACAGACATTTCTTCCTTGCCTGAGCTGCCTGAACACACAGCAGCCACAGCAGAGCCGCAGTGAGTAAGAGCAGCTGGACACTGCTCAGCTCTCCCCACAACCCTCATATGCCCCCTCTGGAATTCCCCTCCTGCTCTGGTCCTTGCTGTCTCACTGCCACATGCACAGGGGATGGCACATCTTTCCTTCCTTCAAGGCATCTGTCGACACTGCTGACAAGAGGCAGGATGTTGCTTTGATGAAGCCTGGTGGCTCTTGCTCTGCAGCAATCTAATAAGTCCATGTTAACAGAGCTAACTTGAAATCCCTGGTGCAGTGACTGCTCCGTGCTTCTTCCAGATGGTAGTGCCTGTTCCAGGTGGAAAGAGAGAGAGGGAAAGGAGAGAGAGAGAAAGAG
>VWYK01055823.1:0-19158 GCA_013399775.1 Semnornis frantzii | reverse complement strand
CATGCAGGGCTGGCAGGCAGCACTCACTCTGCTGGCAGCGGCTGCCCGTGTAGCCGGCGTCGCAGAGGCACTGCCCGGTCTCGGCGCTGCAGCTGCCGTCGCTGTTGCTGCAGTTGCAGCGGTGAGCGCAGTCGGGGCCCCAGCGACCTGCATCACAGACTGAGAGACACAGACGAGGGACCCTTAGCGGTGCCCGTTCCACCTGCCCAGCGAGCAGAGGTGTGGGCATGGCACTGCTGACTCCCGTGAGGGTGCCGAGCCCTAGGGCAGGCTGCCCGGAGGGGCTCTGGAGTCTGCTCCTCTGCTCCCAGCCCCGCCTGGCCGTTGGCATCCCGAGGGGCCCCAGGGGATGATCTCCAGAGGTTTCTCCCAACCGTTCTGGAGTTCCTCAGGCTGCTATCGCCCCAGATTCCAACTGCTCCCTCGGGCAGCAGAATAAACACGGCTGGAGGTCCTCAGCCCAGCTGGGGCACAGCAGCAGCAGGCACTACACCAGCACAGAGCTGATGTGACCTCCTTCTGCATGCAAGCCCGTGAGAGATGGCACCCATGGCACAGGCAGGACAGAGTGAAGAAAGCTAAAGCACCTCAGAGAGAGGCCTTCTGGGCAGAAGCATGGCATGGAGATGGCAATGAAGCAGAGAGCAGCGCAGCTGTGTACAGGGCAGTGTGCCCTCGGAGCTGTGGGTGATGCCCACCAGGTACCTCTCTGGCAGTTGTGGCCCGTCCAGCCTGGCGCACAGCTGCAGGTCCCCGTCACAGGATGGCAGTGTCCCTCGTTCCCACAGTGGCAGCTCAGCTGGCAGTCAGGCCCAAACCAGCCTGCTGGGCACGCTGGAAACACACAGAGGGACACGCTGCAGGTGGGCACTCTGCTCTCACAGCAGGGACTTCCCTCCCAGCAGGGACCCTCTGCAGAGCCACCAATGCTCCTCAGCCCAAGGTGGGTGCTCAGCCCTGAGCTGGGTGGGCTGAGGGCCTCAGGGTTCCACCTGCCCTCCTGTGCTGCAGAGGTTAGCACTGTGCAAACAGGGCCAGAGGGGCTCGAAGGGCAGAACCCAGCCCACGCTGCAACGTTTGGGGCAAGAGAGACATGCCCTGTGCTGCCTGCTCCAGGGCTGGGTGCCCTTCTGGCTAGGGCAGGTGCCCCAAGCCAAGCCAAGGAGCCCCCTTGCAGCTGGAAGCAGCCAAGGCCCCTGCAGGCTTGATGCCCCATGGGCAGCACTCACCCTCCTGGCAGCGGTGCCCGGTGTAGCCGGGGGTGCAGTGGCAGGCTCCCGTGGCAGGGTCACAGCTGCCATTGTTCAGACAGTCAGGGCAGATCTCCTGGCAGCCCAGGCCCCAGCGACCCTCAGGGCAAGCTGGAGGGTGGGCAAAGACATGAGGGGAACATCAATCTCCTGGTGCATGGCCATGGGCTGCCTCTCCCTTCCATGCCATGGCTGTAGCACAATGAGGGCTGTTGTTTGGCAACAAGTGGCTAGCAGCAAGGACAACACCTCCTGGAGTGTTTGATAAACAGCCTTGGAGCCCTGCTGAGGGCTCCTCTGGGCTGACTCCAGCACTGCCATGTCCACTTTGGATTTGCATCTGCTTGTGGGCACCTGCAAGGCCTTCTTGCTAGGAAGTGGCATTGCTGGCAAAGGCTCTTCATGGCTGCTGTCACAGTACCAGGCAGCACCAGCCCTGCTCTGAGCTGCAGCTGAGATTGGCCAAACAGAGCCAGCTCTACACCTCCCTCCCCACCTCAGCCCGGGAGCTGCTGCTGCCTGCTCACCTTGGCCGCAGTCGTGTCCGGTCCAGCCGGGTGGGCAGAGGCAGTGCCCGCTGATGGGGTTGCAGGAGGCTCCACCACAGAGGCAGGACCCCTGGCAGCCTGCCCCAAATGTCCCCCGTGGGCACTCTGCACCAAAACAGCAGGGAGAGAGCTGCCAGCTCACAGTCACAGATTGCACCGTGTTGGAAGGGATCCTCCGAGGGGCACCTTGCCCAAGCCCCCTGCAGGCAGCAGGGACACCTCCAACTAGGGCAGGCTGCCCAGGGACACATCGAGTCTCACCTGGAATGTCTGCAGGGATGGGGCCTCAACCACATCCCTGGGCAGCCTGTGCCAGTGTCTCACCACCCTCATGGTACAGAACTCCCTCCTGATGTCCAACCTAACTCAGCCCTGCTCCAGTTTCAAACCACTGCCCTCATCCTATCCCCTCAGCCCCTCAGAATAGGGCTGATGAAGAGCAGCTGAGGGACCCGGGGTGGTTATCCTGGGGCAAAGGAGGCTGAGGGGAGACCTTCTGGCTCTCTGCAACTCCCTGAGAGGTTGGAGCTGGGGCTGGGGGGGGATGTTGGTCTCTTCTCCCAGGTAACAAGTGGCAGGGCAAAAGGAAATGGCCTTAGGTTGCCCCACGGGAGGTTTAGGTTGGACATGAAGAACAATTTCTGCCCCTAAAGTGTTCGCAAAGTCCGTCCCAGGCTGCCCAGGGCAGTGGTGGATTCCCCACAGCTGGAGGAGTTTCAAAGCCACGGAGCTGAGGTGCTGAGGACCAAGCTTTGGTCACTGACTCCAGGGCTTGGGCAGCCACCAAAGCCCAGCGCTGAGGAGAGGCAGAGCAGAGTGGGGATTTCAGGCACACAGTGGAGGTTTTGTTGTTCCTCCTCTCTGCTAATTGATGGCAGATGTTTGTCTTCACCCTTTAATCATTCCCAGCCCGGACAGCAGCCAAGAGCCTACTATTTCTATGCAAATATTTGTGTTATTTCCTGTCACTCCCCCTCCAGGCTCAAGCTCCTTTCTTAGGCTCTTTAAAAATACCTCGACCCAAGCACCCAGCCCACGAGGCCCTGGGGACAGCAGCAGCCCAGGACCAGGGGCTCCAGGGCCACCAGGAGCCCTGCCAGGGGCAGGAGCCCTGCAGAAGCTGCTCTGAGCACCTGGGAGCTCTGCAAGCACAGGCTTGCTTCAGAACTTCTTGTGACCATCTGCTGCTCTTGTCCTGGCCTCCAGACCAGCTCAGTGCCAGCAGCCATGGTGTTAGACAAGGAGGTGATGTGCTGGGAGCTCCATGTGGGTGAGAGCTGCAGGTCTGGGCTGGCTGGGGGTGGAATGCTTGGGTCTGCTTCAGGGAGTGCAGAAAGTCTGGGGATGCTTGGACCCAAACACAGTTGCTGCACACCAGGAGGCTTTTCGTGCAGCCTGTCCCCAAGTGTGGACTCCAGGAGTTCAAATTTGTGCTTTTGCTCTTGGCTCCAAGCAGCTGCAGAGTGACTCAGGAGGAGACAACCCCAGCAGAGGAGGAGGTTGGCTTCTCAGTTCCAAGGCTGGTGAAAGCTCTGCCTTCCCAAGGACTGTGCTCGTGTTTTGGAGTCATCACCTCGTGCCAGTGACTCACTGCCTTTAGCTGCACTCAAACCACCTTGGCTTGAAGAAAGCCAAGCCCTCTGCTACCCCAACCCCTGCCCAGGGCCCTGAGGATGGGCAGCCCGAGAGCCTGGTGTCACACTATACTCAGGGAGATGGGCAGCTTTGTGCCATGCTGCCACCTGGCCCCTTGTGTGAAGAGCAGAAAGCTGCCTCAACCCTGATGTGGATCAAATCCAACATCTCCCTTTCCATTTCAAGAGCAAGCAGAGTTCCAATGTGGAGCAGAGAAAAGAGCAAAAAATGAGATCCTGCACTGCTGGGCACTGAGTGCCTGGAAGTCAGGAGGCATCCAAGGGCTGGAGAAGATAACCAGAGAGCACCACCTTCATCTACAGAGCAGAGATGCCTAAGTGGTGGGACAAAGTGAGGCCTTGCTCTCCTTTCCTGAATAAGACTCATTCTGCAGCAGAGTTGCTGCTTGCTTGCCTGCAGGGATTCACAGGCACCTCCAAGAGCAGCTCCTGTGTCCCTCAGCCACTTCAGCTTTCACTCATTAGATCAGCTGAGGGCTTGGTGGTCTGGAGAGAGCACAGGAGGAGTCCTGCAGGTGCTCTCAGGTTGTTCTGGGCAGAACAGGTCTGTGTGTGTGAGGAGTGAGGAGCTCAGAGCAGGGCTTCACCTTACCTTGGTCACAGCTCTCCCCGTGGTAGCCTGGGGGACACGCTCTCAGGCACTCTCCGGTGACATGGTCACAGGGCACTTCTGGAGAGCAGCTGCACCTCTGCTGGCAGCCATCCCCATAGTAGCCAGGGTCACAGCCTGGTGACAACCACAGCCAAAGAGAGAGAACAGCTGGCATCAGCTGACCCTGGGACAGGTGGCAGCCCCAGGGCACAGAGGTGGCACTGAGGAGGCCGTGTGAGCTCTGCCACCCACACGGGCAGGTTCTGTGGCTGATTGACAGCAAGGTTTGCTCCTAAGCTAAGCAAGAGCTGAGATGCTCTGAGGAGGGTGGGAAGGGAGCTGAGCCCTTCTCTAGGAGAAGGAGTTAGGGGGAGGAGGCTGCAGGAGGCTGTTCCCCCAGCAGCAGTTGGCACTCACGGGTCTGGCAGCGCTGCCCGCGGTAGCCTGGCTTGCAGCGGCAGGAGCCGTCCCTCTTGTCACACTCCTGGGTGTTCTCCTGCACACACTGGCATTCCTCAGAGCACCCAGCACCGAAGGCCCACTTGGGGCAAGCTGGAGGAGATAGGAAGAGCTGGTCAGGGAAAAGAGCTGCGAGTGGCACATTGGCAAGGTGCAGATGGTTTGGCACCCAGCATTGGCCCTTCCCAGGATGGCAGCGAGAAAGGGCTGGGCTGAGACTGGGCTGGAAGGGACCTTTGAGATCAGCCAGTGCCAACCCCACCTCCCACCAGCCCAGGCTGCTCAAGGCCTCATCCAGCCTGGTCCTGAACACCTCCAGGGAGGTTGTGGAGCACAGAATCACAGAATGTGATCTTCGATCTCATCCTGTGCTCCACAACCTCCCTGGGCAACCTGTGCCAGTCTCTCCCCCCCCTCGCTAGCAACAATTTCTTCCTCATCTCCAGTCTCCATCCCCCCTCCTGAAGCTCCAATCCATTCCCCTCCCTCATCCTAGTCCCTCCCCAGGTTTTGTGCAGGCAGAGGAGGTGAGGGCAGCCATACCCAGGTGGCAGTACCGTCCGTACAAGCCGGGGTCGCACAGGCAGGCTCCGTAGATCCGATGGCACCGACCCCGGTTGGCACAGTTGCACTTTTTCCTGCATTGCTTCCCATAAAATCCTTTAGGGCATCCTAGAAACACAGAGTGGTTTTGGGGCAGGAGCAGCCAGTTCCAGACTGTGGCTTTATCTCTGCACAGAAGAGTGCAGGTTGGAGGGCACCAGAGCTGAACTCGGCCAAGGGAGGTGACCCTCAGCAGGGGCTGCTGGGCAGGAGGCTGCTTCCTGAGCAGGGGATGTGCTGGGTCTCTACTCAAAGGTGACACCAAGATGGGATTGCTGCAGCACTCCTGGCCTTGCAGAGTGCCACCTCCATCTTCACCAGGTGTCTCCAGGGCACTCCCCAGCTCTCGAACTGGTGACACTGGTCCTGCTACAACTCTGCCCAGCAGGGCTCTGAGAAGTCACCTTCCTCACACGTGAGAAAGCAACCCCTGGGGACATTCCTAGCAATCAGTACTGGTGAGGGAATGAAATGATTGCTCCTCCTGTGCTGTGCTGAAGAGCTCCATGCTGGAAGCATGTGGCAGGCAGATGGGCAGCAGCTGCCCTGGCAGCACGTGCCTCCTGCCCTGTGACAATGGCAGAAGAAATGCCACCCTGGGGCAACAGATCACTTCTTCTTGGTTTACTTTAATCCTACCTTCCTGGGGTTTTTTTCCTCTTCACCCCTCGACCACCCCCTCCCCCCACCATGCAAAGCTCAGGGCATCTCCTGTATCCATTTTCATTCTGCTTGGGTCTCCTGCAGTAATCACTCCCAGATGTCCCAGCCCTTGCTCTCCATCTCTCCTTGTCTCACTCGTTCTGTGGTTTTAGATCCTGTCCCCCAGACTTTAACTCTTTCAGTTCATGGAGTCCATATACAGACCCAGCACTGCCAGGGCACCACTACCACATGGCCCTCAGCACCACATCTCTATGGCTTTGAAACCCCTCCAGGGATGCAGATTCCAACACTGCTGTGGACAGCTTGGGCCAGGCCTTAACAACTGTTCTGGTGAAGAAGTTGTTCCTCATCTCCAACCTAAACCTCCCCTGGCACAGCTTGAGGCTGTTTCCTCTTGTCCTGTCACTTGTTCCTTGGGAGGAGAAGACCCCAACCCCCACCCAACTCCAACCTCCTGCACCCTCCCAGGTCCCAGGGCTGTGGTGAGAGGGAAAGGACCCCTGTCACTGCCACACCAGGCAGGGATGGAGAGCCATGGCCTTACCATCTTGGCAGAGCTCACCAGCCACCCCGGGCGGGCAGCGGCAGGCACCAGTGGCAGGGTCACAGGTGCCACCGTTCTGGCAGCGGCAGCTCTGGCTGCAGTTCCTCCCAAAGGTGCCATCTGGGCAGGCTGGGGGGAGACAGGGAGAGAGGTGAGGCTCATCCAAATGGCTCAGCCCTGGCACAGGGGTGGGAAGAGGCTACTGGCCCCATGCCCTGCAGCCAGACTCACTCTGGTTGCAGAGGATGCCAGTCCAGCCCGCGGGGCACTCGCAGCCGCTGCCCTCCACGCTGCATCGGGCCCCATTCTGGCAGTCCTCACAGGTCAGGCTGCAGTCAGGACCAAAGGTGTGCTCCAGGCAGACTGCAAGGAGAGGAGCTGCAGGTTAAAAGCCTTCCCCAAGGCTGCTCAGCACCCCGGGGTGGTGGTGGTGGTGTTTGGTTACCTGAGTGGGCTCTGGGTATGCAGGGAAGGTACCCAACAAGACTCACACCCAAATCTGAAGCCCTCCGAGCACCCCACAATGCTTTTTACCAGTGCTGCAAGGTGCCCACCAAACTTCTCTGACAGGGTGTGCTCTCCTCTTGCTTCCACCTCTTCCTCCTCCTCCTCATAGTCGTCGTTGAAGAGCTGGGTCAGCTCATCTCGCAGGATGGCCACGTGAGGCACGGGGCGGGTGACAGGGCGATGGCCATCCAGGGCCTCCACAGTGTCCTCCAGAGCTAGGGAAGGAGCCAGGGAAGCATGGAATGGGTTGGGTTGGAAGGCACCTTAAAGGCCATCCAGTTTCAACCCCCTCACCACAAGCAGGGACACCTCCCACTCAGCCCAGGTTGCTCAAGGCCTCATCCAAGCTGGCTTTGAACACCTGCAGGGAGGGGACTCTGCTGTGGGATGATGGACGTGGGAGAAGAAGGGAGGCTTCTGGCAGGTGGACAGCAGGACAGAACCCCCCTGCTAGGGAAGGGAAACCAGTCTTGGGGCAGCTGACAAGGCAGGGTGTGCAGCACTCATCTCCAGAGTGGTACCTCCAAAAAATTTTGCTGGGTGTTTTCTTTGTTTGTCTAGAATGGGCACAGGTCAGCTGAGAGCCTTCCTGCTCCATGGCAGAGGCTTTGATCCGATCCTTGCCAGCAGCTCTGCCTTCTCAGCACACTCAGCTCACCTCCCCCCATCAGCTTTGCTCTGGTTCTTAGCACTGAGCTCACCTCACCCCATCAGCTTTGCTCTGGTTCTCAGCACTGAGCTCACCTCACCCCCTCAGCTTTGCTCTGGTTCTCAGCATGCTCAGCCCACCTCACCCCATCAGCTTTGCTCTGGTTCTCAGCACACTCAGCTCACCTCCCCCCATCAGCTTTGCTCTGGTTCTCAGCACACTGAGCCCACCTCACCCCAACAGCTTTGCCCTGTTTCTCTGGCCAGAGCCCTTCCCCCCAGCAGCACACTCACGGAGGCAGCTCCTGCGGTCCTCATCCAGCCTGTAGCCAATGTCACAGCCACACTGGAAGGAGCCCTGCTGGTTCTGGCAGGTGTGCTCACACCCCCCATTGTTTGAGGAGCATTCATCCACATCTGCAAGACAAGGGCAGCAGGTCCCCCACACAGGATGGGGCCCACAGGTCAGCAAGCTGGCTGCTGGCATCACACCTGTTAGCTGCATGAACCCTCACTGAAGCATCAGAGACCACCCAAGTGACACAGGGAGCCCTGGCTGCTGGGTGGCAGCTCCCCTCTGCCACTAACAGTCCAGAAATAGGTTTGCCAGCTTGGGGTTCCACCTGGGAAAGGCTGTTGGAGAGCTTTGGTAGTGAGAACAACTCTTGAGGAGGAGAAAACTCCACCTTAGAGCTCATGAAGCCAAAGCATTCCTCTGCTGCTAAGCCACCACCACATCCATGCTTTTAAATCCCTCCAGGGATGGTGACTGCACCACCTCCCTGGGCAGCCTGTGCCAATGCTTGAGAACCCCCACGGTGCAGAAATTGCTCCTCCTGTCCAACCTGAACCCCCCTGGCACAACTCGAGGCAGCTGCCTCCAGAGAGGAGCCCCTGCTGGGTGCGTCTCTGGCTGTGCTGCCAGGCTGGGGACAGCAGCAATGCCCAGGGAGATGTTTGTGCTCACCCTCACAGCCACAGCCATCCGTGCTGAGCCTGTAGCCAGCCTGGCAGGCACACTCATAGCCTCCAGGGTAGTTGTAGCAGTCCTGCTGGCAGCAGTGAGCGCCGCTGGCACACTCGTTGATATCTAAACAGAAACCAAAGGGCTGTGACAGTCACAGAATGGCAGAGGCTGGGAAGTTCCTCTGCAGATCCAATCCAAGCCCTCTGCCAGAGCAGCTTGCCCAGGTTGGTGCCCAGGTGGGTTTGGAATGCCTCCAGGTGCAGCTCTGCAGAGGTGCTGGAGCTGGTTCCCATTGCTCCAGTGAGGTCTTGAGCTGCCTGCCAGCTGCTGTGCTGCATCTGCTGCTCCTCATGGAACGAGGCAGGCTGCTGCCAGCAGCTCAGCATGGCAGTGTGCCCCTCAGCCCAGGCAGCATCACTGACTGGCAGGGGTTGGAAAAGGCCTCTGGAGGTCACCTGGTGCTGTGTTACAGAATCATAGAATGGTAAAGTTGGAAAAGACCTCAAAGCTCAGTTCCAACCCCCTGCCACAGGCAGGGACACCTCCCACTAGCACAGGTCACTCAAGGTCTCCTCCAACCTGGCCTTCAACACCTCCAGGGAGGTTGTGGAGCACAGAAGACCTGCAGGGAGGTTGTGGAGCACAGAATCACCCAACGTGATCTTTGATCACGTTGGGTGATTCTGTGCTCCACAACCTCCCTGGGCAACCTGTGCCAGTGTCTCACCACCCTCACTGTAAACAACTTCCTCCTCACATCCACTTTCAATCTCCCCTCTGTCACTTCAAACCCATTCCCCTTGTCCTGCCATTCCCAGACCTTGTCAATAGTCCCTCCCCAGCCTTCCTGTAGCCCCCTTCAGATTCTGGTCTTCTGGAAGCCTTCTCTCAGTCTGTCCTCACAGCAGAGCTGCTGCAGCCCTCTCAGCATCTTGGTGGCCTCCTCTGCACTGGCTCCAACACTTCCATGCCCTTCCTGTGCTGGGGGCTCCAGAACTGCTGTGTTGTGATGTATGGAGACAGCTCCTGCTGCTCCCTGTGCTGACACAGTGAGAGCCTGCTCAGTGAGCACCACAGAGGGTTCCTGACTGGGTTTTGTCCCTCAAGGGGTTCAGTGATGCAATCCAAAGTGCATACCCAACCTCTAGGGCATCTCCAGAGCTGGAAGTGGATCTCACCCTTGCTTCTCCACTAGCACATAGTTTGTGGAACAGGATGAGGCTGATCTGAGCTTGGCTTGCAGCCAATGACTGTTCCACATCACTCATTCACTCATCACTGCTGCTTCCTGGGAGCTGCCAGCCAGGCTGGTACCCTTGGAGCACCATGCCCTCTAGACATAGGTTTGGAAATATGAGATGAGTCTCTGCCAAGGCTGCCTTAGACCAGTTCCAGCAGGGAAAAACTGCCTGGTTCTGAAGTCCACAGCTTCTGAGTGGGTCTTGAGTGGAGGTTTGAGGATGCCCTCACAGAACTGGAATGCATGAGGTTGGAAGAGACCTTTGAAGGTCTCCTATTCTAACCCCCCTGCAGTCATCAGAGACACCTCCAGCTACATCAGGCTGCTCAGGGCCACATCAAGTTTGACCTTGACTGTGTCCAGGGCTGGGGCCTCCACCATGTCCCTGAGCACCCCATGGCAGTGCCACCATTGTGACAGACTCCAGGCAGTGCAGCATCTCCCTGCTCTCACCTGGCATCTCTTCTCAGCCTCACTGACCTGGTAGTACCTGACCTGGGACCCTCACTTGAGGTGCTTGTGACAGCAAGCAGTGGGACCTGTCCCTTACCAGTGCAGGTCTTCTGGTCCTCCTCCAGCCGATAGCCAAAGCTGCAGGTGCAGACAGGGCCAGAGCTGGTGTGGTGGCAGGCGTGGGCACAGCCCCCGTTGTTGGCCTCGCAGCCGTTGACAATCTCCATCTCGATCCCTGCAAGAGGCACAGGGGGCAGAGTGCCACAGCAGCTGCTGCACACTGCCTGGCCCTGCCTTCCCCCGGCCCCAGGCTGGAGCAGGGCATCAGCTTCCAGCTGAGCTTCCTCGCCTGGGCGCTAGTGTGTGCACAGCCCTGCTGAGAGGAGTGCTCTGCAGCAGGGAAAGGGCTGGGAACAGGCCACTGCTGGGCTGGGAAAGTGATCTGCAAAAATAAACCCAGCCCACGTAGCCTCCTGGGGACACGCTGGTGGAGCAGGCTCTGGACAGTCTCTGAGCTGAAGCAGGCTGCAGACAGAGCTGCTCCCATTCCTGACAAGCTGCAGTGTGTGCTGCCAACCCAGAGCTGGCTCAGGCTGTGTGAGCACAGAGCTGTGCTGATGCCAGCCAGCACTGGGGAGCAGCAGCTAAGCAGGGACACATCCAGATGCCTACAGCTAGGAACGTTCCTGGCTGCCATGTCAGCAGCAGTAGGTGCAAGCCTTGAGAGCAGCCACACATCCTCTGAGCTTGGCAAGGCTCCTGTCAACTGCAGGCTGCTTCAGAAAGCTTTCTTAAACTGAACTTGTACCATGGAGCTTGGGCTCAGTTCTGAACCTCAGTGCAATGTTTTCTGCCTAGGAGAACAATTGTGAGGCTTTGTTTTAGTCTGTTCAAGCCCAAGAAGGATGAAAGAAGGGGAGCCTGATGCTTGCCCATGAATCTGTGCGTGTCATGAGAGTCTTCCACCATGGCACAGCTGCCTCCTAGGTCTCACAATGGGAGTGTGGTCCCTTTCTTTCTCTCACTGGAGCAAGAACCAGCACAGAAGGTGCTAGAAGGGGCAAGGAGAGACTTTCCATCCATGAAGGCTACTTAATTCTACAGAGTGGTCAGTGAGTCCCAGCTGGAGAGGCCATCTCAGAGCAGGATGGGGGTCCCTGCTGTCAAAACTGACCCTCCAGGTCTCATCTCTTACCTGGAGACCTGAGCAGCAATAAACCCAAGCTTTCTGTCCCCTGTGGGCCAGTTTGCTGAAGCCACAAAGGGTCATCTTGCCTGCTAGGTGAGGAGGCAGCTAAGGCTTCCCAATGCAGCCCTCTGCCAGCCTTGCTGGCTGGCATGCAGCCTCACCCCACCAGCTGCAGGGTCCCCTGCAGCTCAGCTCAGGGTGCAGCCTTTCCTGGGGAGGCAGAAGTGTAGGTGCTCAGGCTCCTAATAAGCATCAGCAGCCCAGCTCCTCACACTGCTGTCTGTGTAGACCATTTCTGGTCTACAAAGCCTCATCCTAATGGCCCTGAGAGGCTTCCAGAGAGAGCTGCAGTAGCTGCACAGCTGCAGCATCACAGCTCCCAGCAACACCAGGGTCCAGCACTGGGACAGCCACAGGGCAGCCTCTAGGGAGGCTGCTGGTGGAGATAGCCTCACTCTGGGCTGGCCCTGGGGATGTGTTGGCTGAAGATGTGTGGACAGTCTGGCTCCTTCTTGCACAACCATGTTTAGTTCTTGATGGGAGCAGAGGCCATCGCTTCTCTAGCTCAGTTCCTCCTCCAGTTACACATCTGCAGCTGACTGAACTCACCCAGCACAGCCCCCAGGAGCAGAACTTGGCCTTGTTTGCAGCCAAAAGGCTCCAAAGACATTGCCTAAACCAGCAAAAGCAGCTTGCTGGTAACTTGAAAGATCAAACACATTTGTAATCGTGGTGGGAGAGCAAACAGCCCCAAACTTGCTTGTGAAACCCTTTCAGGAGGGATTACTCCAGCTTGGCCCCACCAGTTCCCAGGGGATGGTGCACACAGACACTTGCCTGGCACAGACACTTGCCTGGCACAGCCAGCCCACCTCCCCATGCCCACTGAGGGGGGGTCTGCAGGCAGTACTCACGGTAGCACTGCTTGCCATCTGCCCCCAGCTCGTAGCCAGGGTTGCAGGTGCACTTGAAGGAGCCATGGGTGTTGAGACACTGGTGGGCACACTGGGCCTGCCCAGCCAGGCACTCGTCCACGTCTGCAGGAGAGGAGCAGGCAGTAAGCACAGCAGGCTGGGACAGACATGCTCCCAGACAGGACACCTTTAACTAGCCCCGAGTTTTCCACTGGTTTCTTGCACCCTGAATCCCTGGATTCTGAATGCTGCTGGTCCAGACCAACAAAGAAGCAGAGTCAGGAGTTTGCATCCCTGCAAAGCTTCCTAGGAAAGAGGACCACAGGAAGCTCCCAGCGCTGCTCCGGGCAGCTCCAGCAGGGCTCTCGCACAGACATCAGCAGAGCCTCCAGGAGGTCTGTGCACCACTCGTGCTCGACTCGGCTGCTGGCTGCTACCAGGGCTGAGCACTGCTTCTCTCCCTCAGGCTCTGGTGCTGCCCGGGAAGGCTCTGCTGTCAGGCTCTTACCGTCGCAGCTCTTGCCGTCGGGTGCCAGGCGGTAGCCCGGGTGGCACTGGCAGTGCGCTGTCCCCCGCTGGTTGTGGCAGCGCTGCATGCAGCCCCCGTTCCTCTCCGTGCAGGGGTTCCTCACTGCAGGGCAGAGCAGCAGCAGGCTTGTTTCATGCTAATCCTGGTGTTAGGCTTACAGGAGAGCAGAGCATTAAGCAGTTGTGCCCACCAAGGGAGTCTGCGGTCTGCGAGGGGCCACTGCCCACCAGACAGTTTGCCTCCTCCTGCACCCCAGCAGGAGGATCTGCAGGGTGTGAGGTGTTGCAGAGGGCAGCTGCCGACCTGAGGAAAACCTCTCCAGCAGAGGCTTGCCTTGGGCACCTCCCTCTGTGGAAAACACACAGAGCAAATGCCAGGCAAACCTGCCCCAAGTGCTGCTACCAGGATGCTGGGCAGCACCTGCCCGGAGACCTGCCCATTGCTGCCCTCCCACTGTTGGGTTTTCTGCCTTACCAACTCCACAGCTAATGACTTCCCTCCTCCTCCTGCTGCTTGCTGAATGCCAGCTGCTACGAATGAGGAGCCTGAACTTCTGCTCTCCATTCCCTTCAGCCTCTCTCCCTCCTGCAGTTGCAGCAGGTCAGCCAGAAGCTGTCTGCAGGCAGGGGAGAAGGCCCTGTCCCACTGTGACATGCTGCAGCTCTTTCCCTTTCTCAGCAGTGTCTGCCTTCAGACAGCTCCATTTGAGTTGGCCACACTCCTTCAGCTTTTCCTGGCCTTTCAGAGGGAGCTGCAGGACGTGGCCAGGCCAATACCATCATGCAGGGTTTGTACTGGAGAGGAACCTCCAGTCTGAACTCTGTGACAGGCTGGAGATAGGGGCCCAAGCCAACCTGGTGAAGTTCAGCAAGGCCAAGTGCAAGGTTCCTGCAGCTCAGTTAGGGCAATCCCAAGCAGAAATCCAGGCTGGGTGAGGAGTGGCTGAGAGCAGCCTGGAGGAGAAGGCCTTGAGGGTGTCAGTTGGTGATAAAGTGCCCAGCAGCCAGCACTGGTCGCTGGCAGCCCAGAGGCAGCTGTGTGCTGGCTGCAGCCAGAGCAGGCAGAGCAGCAGCACAGGGAGGGCATTCTGCCTCTCTGCTCTGCTCAGACCTCACCTGCAGCACTGCCCCCAGCTCTTGCCCAGCCTGCTCTGCTGGGGGCTGTCCCTGCCCATGGCAGGGAGTTGGAACCGGAGGATCTCCGAGGTCCCTTCCAACCCAACCCATTCTATGGATCCCTGACATCTGAGCCTGCCAGGCTGTGTGCCCTGCTCCCTGCCCATCCCAGCTGCCCTGAGGACAGCCCAAGCAGCAGCTCTGCTTGCCCAGGTCCCATCCCCCCCCCTCCCCAGTGCTCGAGGGACTCACAGGCACAGCGTTTGCCATCCTCCTGCAGCTGGTAGCCTGCTCTGCACTGGCAGCGGTGCTGTGCCGGTGCCAGCTGCACGCAGTCATGCTGGCAGCCACCGTTGTGCAGGGCACAGGAGTTCACAGCTAGGAGGCAAGGGGACAGAGCAAGCATCAGCAAACGGTGCCATCTGCACAGCTGGGCAAAGGGCAACATAGTGGAGCTCAAAAAGGGCAAGTGCAGGGTCCTGCTCCAGCGTGGGCGAGGGCTTGACCTGCTGGGAAGCAGCTCCCTGGAGCTCAGGTTGCAGCAGGGGAGGTGTAGGTTGAACACCAGGAAAAATACCTTCACCAGAAAGGGTTACCAAGGGCTGGCCCAGGCTGCCCCAGGAGGTGGTGGAGTCGCTGTTCAGGCAGAGATTCAAAACATGTCTTAGGGACAAGGTTTAGTGGCAGACTTGGCCGTGCTAGGCTGATGGTTGGACTTGATCTTAAAAGCCCTCTCCAACCTAAACCGTTCCATGAGCTCTCATTTAAAACCTTCCAAGCCCAACAACCCATCATAAGCCTCTAATTAACTGCACACCATTTAAGGGAATGGAAGTGACCCAGTAGGGTCAGAGCTTTGCTGCCATGCCCAGGGGCTGAGGCTCTCCCTTTCTGTCCCCTGTGCTGCCATTGTTTCCTTCATGCCCTCTGGAAGCCAAGGCAGAAATGCTCCACGTTCCTGCAGAGGTCTGGGTCAGGGCTGCAGTGCTCAGGCTGCAGCAGATGGGTGGGTGGTCAGCTAAAAATATTCTGCTCTGGTAAAGTGTTCAGTAACAAATACTCCAAACCAGGCATGAATAATGTGCTGGTCAGAGGGGGGCTCACAAGAGAAGTGAAGCTGTGCTGCTGCCTGCCAGAGCATTCCTTCATGTGGGAAAAGTCCTGGGCCAGGGTCTACCAAGCCAATGCCTCCTATGGCTGAGCAGCCTCCCAGTGTGCTCTGACTGCTCTGGATGTCCACTCTGGGCAGCCCCTCCCCACTCCCCCACCCTGCTGCTGAAAGATGCTTTCAGAGTGGGAAAACCCAAACTCATCGAATCACAGAATGGGGCTGGGCTGGAAGAGACCTCAGAGATCATCTAGCCCAGCCCTGACCCCAGCACTGCCCCAGCACCACCACCCCACGGCCCTCAGCACCACATCTCCACAGCTCTGAAACCCCTCCAGGCATGGGGACTTCACCACTGCCCTGGGCAGCCTGGGCCAGGCCTGGACAACCCTCAAGGGGCAGAAATTGTTCCTCATGTCCAAGCTGACCCTCCCCTGGGACAACCTGAGGCTGTTTCCTCTCATCCCATCTCTTGTTACTTGGGAGAAGAAACTGAGCCCCACCTGGCTCCAGCCTCCTTTCAGCGAGCTGTAGAGAGCCAGAAGGTCGCAGCCTCCTCTTCTCCAGGTCCCTCAGTCCAGGTTCTTCTGTCCTGTACAGAGTTTCAGCAGCCTTTCCAAAAGCATCATTTCCACCCCCACACTCACCATGTCCCTCTGGGTGGCATGGAACTGGCTGCTGAGGCACCCACCCCAGCCCCTGCAGTGCCCATGCAGTGATGGAGCTTTGCAAGGGCAAGAGCTGCTCCTCAGCAGCAGAAGCAGCTGCTGGCACTCAGCACGTGGGCTGTGGCAGCTCTTGGCCACCACCAGCAGCTCAGGTAGGGTATGGAGAGCAGCTGCTAGGACACACATCCCTGTTCCAGCAAGTTCTCCTTGGCCAAGGTGGTCAAAGTCAACCTAGCACCAGAACTGCTTCTGTGGAGCTTACCCCACACTGTCTGCAGGCCACCTAGAGAATGTGAAAGGTGAAGCAGTGAGAGCACAGAGGCCTTGAAGAGCTTTTTCTCTCCTCTTGTGCTTTTCTGGTGTTGCTTCTTTGCTAGCAAACCTTCTCCTCCAGAGCAGTAACCCCATTGGAGCCTCCCCTGTGCCTGAGCTCGATGCTGTCCCAGCCACTGTGGGGACCTTCCAGACCACGATGGGGAACAGAGACCAGAATCCCTTCCCTGCCAGCAGCCTTCTGCACAGGGAAGAGGTGGTGGCACCGCTGGCTGTGGGGTGCTCATCAGTCACCCAGCACTGCTGGCACAGGTGTGGGGCGATGGGCAAAGCAGCCATGTCTGGGGGCATCAGGCAGAGCCACCCACAGAGCTCTGCCTGGCTCAGGCAGCACCAAGGGTTGGCTAAGATAGGAACTAATTCAATTCTAAGCCCCAGGAATGATCAGACAAAACAAAGAAAGGCTGCAATGGTTTGGGGGTTTCCATCAAAGCAAAGCCCTTGGAGTCCTGGGTCTCCTCAGCTGGCTTCTTGCAGGGTAGCAGCCAGGAGCCCTCTCTGCTGGCCTTGCATTGATCACTGCTCTGCTTTGGGCTTTGTTGGTTTGTTGTTTGGGTGTTTCTTTTTTTTCTTGGCTGTTTACAGAACCACTCTAAAAATATTTCCATCCCCAGATGCTTTTTTTGTGAGCAGGCTGCCAGGGCTGGTGTCACCCTGCACATCAGGCAGCTTGTTGTAATTACAGCTCAGACAGATTTTCCACAGATGATGTTTTGGTGTCTGTAAGAGGGGGACCTCAACTCCATGTTTCTCAGTTCTGGAACCCCTGGGACAAGAGGGATGTGGAGATGCTGGAGTGTGTCCAGAGAAGGGTCACAAGGATCCTCAGAGGGCTGCAGCACCTCTGCCATGAGGACAGACTGAAAGAGTTGTGGATGTTCAGTCTGGAGAAGAGAAGGCTCCCAGGTGACCTTCTTGTGGCCTTGCAGTATCTGCAGTGGGCTACAAAAAAGCTGGGGAGGGACTTTTTAGGCTCTCAGGTAGGGATAGGACTGGGGGGAATGGAGCNGATTCTATGAGTCCATGATTCTACACTACCATGCCCTGAAGCACCACAGCTCATTGCTTGAACACCTCCAGGGATGGGGACTCTACCACCTCACTGGGCAGCCTGTGCCAATGCCTGACCACCCCTGCAGGACAGAAATGGTTCCTGAGCCTCAACCTAAACCTGCCCTGGCACAATTTCAGGTCATTTCCTCTCATCCTATCTCTAGCAACTTGGGAGAAGAGACCAAAACCAGCCTCACTCCAACCTCCTTCCAGGGAGCTGTAGGGAGCAATGAGGTCTGCCCTCAGCCTTCTCTGGCTAACATTTAGAGGAGCCAAAGCAGAGCCTGGCATTGCTGCCACATCCCACCAGGCTATGGCTGCTGAGGAGCAGCTGAGGAGCAGCTCAGGCCAGTGCCAGTGGACAGGGAGCAGGCAGGCCCTGCAGGCTGCCTGTACTACGTGTGCAGATGGAAGCCCCTGGCAGCACACTCAGAGGATTACCCTCCCTGCACACAGCCCCAGCCCACACAGAGTCACACTGCTGTGCTCGAGATGTCTCCATCTGAAGGGCTCCTAACAGCAGGAGGGATCCATGGTGTAATCCCCAGTTGATTTATTCCAACCTCAGCCCAATTCCAGCGAGCTGGTGTGTGTTAGCACAGCCCAGCTCTGCTCTGCAGAGCAGGAAAAGCCACTGGCTCAGACTGAGTCCTCTGCCTCGGGCTGGATTCCAGCCCTCTACTGAAGCACTGGAGAGGGACCTGAGGATGTCAGCGTCCTGCCTCCTGCCCATGTGGTTCTGATAAAGGAGGAGGTGATTTCAGGACGTCCAATGCCTCCTTTAGCTCTGCTTCACTTGCAGCAGGGCTGCCTGCTGCTTCCCTCCCTCCCTTCTCTGTTAAATTCATCACTGACTGTCTCCCTGTGCCCAGCACAGACACAACAAAAGAATCATCCCTGGAAGTGCCCAAGACCAAGCTTGGGTAAGGCTTCGAGCAGCCTGGGCTGGCAGGATGTGTCTCTTGCCCTTGGCAGCAGGTTGGAACTGGATGAGCTTTAAGGTCCCTTCCAACTCAACCCATTCTGGGCTTCCATGACTCCTGCACAACCAAGCTGCAGCAGCATCCACGAAAAAAATCCCTTCCACAGGCAAAATGCTTCTCCCAGCCTCACAGACCACAGGTGCCAGCCAGCTGGTGGCACAGAGCTGCACCAGCACCCCTAGGAAGCTGCTGCTGAAGGTGCCTGAGTACCTCCTGGTAGGTTCTGCTGTGTCCTGTGCCTTGCTTTACCACCACAGAAGTGCCAACACCTCCCGAGGGCGTGAAGCCATCAGAAGAGAGCAGCAAAACAGTTCTGGTTTTCCAACCTCTTGATGCCTTCAGGAATAAAATAGGTCTTGACCTGCCCTTGTGAGCTTGGAAGCAGAGTTCAGCCAGAGGCTGGAAAGCACCAATCACCCAAAACCCACCAAAGGCAGCAGAGCTCTTCACCCACTCCTGCCCTGCCAGGGTTAGTGTCCACCACCAGGCTCCACAGAGAATTCTGGAGCATCCCACCCCAGGCAGTGCCGCCTCCACTGAAGCCTTTGTGAGGAGCAGAAAACATTCCAAGAATTCCCTCTGTGGTTTTACAGACCTTAGCTAGAAGCTTCTTGACAATTGTCCTCCTCTGCCTCCAGGGTGCCTCCTGGCCAGCTCTGCTCCTCACTGGGGCTGTCAGCAGCTCCCCAAGGGTTTCCCAAAGCCTGCTCCAAGCCTGACCCAGCTCTGTGCTGCAAATCTCCCTCCAGCCCTGGTCCAAGACCTTCACCAGTGACCTCCTCTGAGCTAGGGGAAGACATCTCTGGAGCAGAGGGAGAGAGTGCCAGAGTCTCTCAGGCTCCAGGTATCTTTATTCCTGGAGAAACTTCTTTGCTATGAAGGTTCTGGAGCCCTCTGGAGCAGGCTGCCCTGAGAGGTTGTGGAGCCTCCCACTCTGAAGAGCTCCCAAACCCTCCTGGGGCACTCAGGGTACCTGCACTGGGACACTTCAGGGTACCTGCACTGGGACACTTCAGGGTACCTGCACTGGGACACTTCAGGGTAGCTGCACTGGGACAGTCAGGGTACCTGCACTGGAGCACTCAGGGTGGTCGCACTGGGCCACTCAGGATAGCTGCACTGGGGCACTCAGGG
>VWYK01055808.1:15068-29770 GCA_013399775.1 Semnornis frantzii | reverse complement strand
ACAATGATGTTAAACAGCACTGGAACTGTTCACGTAGCATCTTAAATCCCTGCACCCCTCTCCATTGGCAGGCACTAGTTTTCCCCTTAGAATTTATCTCCTTTGCTTTCCAGATTTACTAGCAGTTGTTTTGATATAATTAAAAAAAAAAAAAGGGAAGAAATGCAAGTTGAAACAGATCTATCAGTGTGCTATAGCTAAAAAGAAAAGTACCAATAGCACTGTGATACTCACTAAGATTAAAAGGTAAAGTGGAAAATAAACCAATGGGTTTTGTTATTATAGTGCAGTGTAAGAGCTAGCCCACTTCTGCTGTACCTGAACACCCATGCCATGGGACAAAGCATTTTAAACTTGGACTACTGCATACCTTAAAAAAAAAAAAAAAAAAAGAAAGAAAGCCTATTTTGGTTATCTAGCTGAGGAACTGGTAGCCTTAAATCTTTATTTCCCACAACTGATATATTCCAGCACATAGAGAGCTGCAGTTGTCAGAGCTCCCCTTCCAAGAGGAGACCTATACATTCAGAAGTGTCAGGCTTTAAATCGGTGTTTGTTGTCCTTTGACATCCTAGTTATATCAACTAGATAGGTAAGCAGGCTATCTGTATAAGGTCAGCAACTCCACTGCTGGGTGTTTATGACAACACAAATCCAGTTTGGCCTAAAAACTTCTTATGAAAGTGTTGGTTTTTATTGTTTTGGAATTTCAAATTAAATAACACACGTAGGGTTTGCCTCTGCACATCATCTCCCTTTCAGAATAACCCCATCACTATCCTTAGTTCAACATGTATTTCTTCACTGTTAGGAGTGAATTCTCCTTGGTTTAGAACCCTGACTTCACAAAACTTTCCGGAATTCCATCTCCGAACATTACACACAAAATACATCATACCTGTTACAGCAAAAAGACTTCCAAAACACTGGGAGAAGAAATCTGTACCGGGTATTATTCTGCTGTATCTGGCACTTGTTCTCTGCTACTGAAATCATCAATTTCACTTTTAAATAGAACCAAGTTGGGAAGACTGCAACTTGTGATGATTTTAAATTCTGATGTGTATATATTATGGCCTGGAGAATAAATCTTATAAGGAGTAACTGAGGGAGCTGGGGATGGTTAGTGTGAAACTGAGGAGGCTGAGGGCAGAGCTCATTGCTGTCTACAGCTACCTGAAGGGACATTGTGGAGAGGCTGCTGCTGGGCTCTGCTCACAGGGAACTGGAAACAGAACAAGGGGAAATGACCTCAAGCTGAGACTGGGGAGGTTTAGATTGGACACTAGGAAAAAGTTTTTCCTGGAGAGAGTGGTCACGGACTGGAATGAGCTGCTCAGGGAGGGGGTGGAGTCACTCACCCTGGATGTGCTGCTTAGGGCCATGGTTTAAAGTGAACCTTGTAGAGTAGGGTTCTACGTTGGACTTGGGGATCCTGAGGGGCTTTGCCATCCTGGGTGTTGCTGTGATTATGTGTTTGGTTTTTTTTATATATATATACACACACACATATATATATACACAAATATATATATATACACACACACATATATATATACACAAATATATATATATACACACATATACATACACACACACACACTATATGATCTAGATTATCTTTTTATATACATGCAGAGTATCTGAAAGGGCTGACATGCTTTAAGTAATTTTTCTGCCCTTTCATGATCTAGACCTATAAGACCTCTATAAGACAACCAGAACACCACCCACCTTGTGATACACACAGAAGGCAATACCTTCAGCAAAATTAAAGAAAAAGGGAAGAATTTGCTCAGGCTTCCTAATGTACTGACTTGGTTTGGTCTAACATTTTTAACAGATAAATAGTAAGACTAGTTTTCTCCTCTGGTCCTTCCACAGCTAACAGCGCTCTTGTTACACTTGGGAAGAAGGTAAATGGATATATATGAATGGACCTAACACAGCAGGATATAAAAAATAATTTTAAAAAAAGACATTTTCTCCTTTTTCTAGGCCAGGCAGGAGCAAAATGTGTTTAAATTTTTAGACATCTCACGTCAAAAAGGACATAACCAAATAAACCTGATTATACATGCAGCAAGACAAAGTTATCCTTACACTGACAGAAGACTATAGACACTTTTGGTGTATGACTGTGCAATGAGACACAGGCAACAGTGTCCTGCATCCCCAAGAACCCCACAGACCTCAAAGAGTGGTCCTGATGAATTGCGACACAAGGCTATGACTGTTTGCAAAGGTCTGTAGAGCACACGTCACAGAAGACATACGGAGCAAGAGGCACAGCAAAGAACACATAGAGTTGGTATTTTATAAAGGCACAGAAAAGAACATTTCATGGCACAAGCAACTGCCCCTACATGACTCAGTAATAATGGCAAGATCAAATAGACAAGAGAAAATTGAGAGGTAAAGAGGATCCTTTGATATTGTAACAAATTTGTAGAGTTCACCACCTTCCAGTACACCGACAAAAAGCAACATTACAGCAGACAAAAGAGAACTACTGCAGCATATCTGTGATAACTAAATCATGGTTTGTGACAGAAGCAGATCCTTTGCCAGACAGCAGTTGCATGTGCATAGATTTCAGGACCTAGGCTTAAGGCCTTCAGCTCAAACCCGCTCAGGGACTACAGCAGCCTATCCTGGTGCCTATCCAGGGTAGGCAGGAAGCCAAAGCCACTGCTGCCAAACTTGTTGAGCCAGTCTTCCCTGTGCTGGCCCACAATGCACCACTTTGTGTTTGGAAATTGCTCAAAAGCTTTTGCTTCCAGCGACAGTGCTGAGCACTTGGGGAAAGACGCCAAAGGAGTCCAAGAAAGAGTATTGCAGGGCCACCATAACAGTACAGACACCCCAAATGCTCCAGTTGGTTGGTGACATCACCTTGAATCACTGTGATGACAAACTCCACAGTGCTTCCTGTGAAGCCTCAATCTCACAACATTACTCACAGGACAGCAGGACAACTCTTAGTCTGATTAACTTATAAATAATACTGCTGATGCTGTGCCTTACCATCACATCCTCCCATTTCACAATGAAGAGCACCATTTAGCCAGACTGTGATTTTAGACCTTGCCCAGGACAGGAGCCTTCCTTGGTTATCAATGATGGCTCTCAATGGTGTCAGCAGGAGCACAGAGAATTGCCGTGTTGCACAGAGAGCCCTTTTTCATCCCAGGCAGTTGTAAACAAGCCTCAGATGAGAGACACTGACAGGGCATTGAAGAATTTACTCCTGTGCTCTACCTACTCCACGGATAAAAATAGCATTCTTATCTCCAAGGCTATCAAGCTAACGCTTCAGATCATTAAATTAAGGCCACAAAAACAACAGAAAAGACTTGCAAGTTTGTAGTGGTCCTGCATTTCAGGACATAAGCTGATGGTCAGGCAGAACCCTTATGAAATATCCCAAATGAATCAACACGTTTTGGACTTCTTCAAAGAGCTTATGGAAACAGTGGTGTTGAAATAGCCAAGTAAAGCAAATCAGGTCAGCTGGCTATTAAAGCAGGTTCTACAGAAGGAAAGGACAAGGAGAGGGTTCTACACAGTCTAGATACAAAACATTATCAGACTCTTACAGGCATAGTACAGACAACAGCATTTCCCCAAGAACCTCTTAACACAACTGGCAGTAAGGAGCTTATAAGAAAAGAAAAATGAATATTTAGGACAAAACCTGGCCATTGATTATGTAAGCAGATGTTACACTATCTTTGGTAGGCAACGTAGATATTGTAATTTACAGAGGAGGTTTGAACCAAATTTAAACTACAACACGGAGCAGGAGCCCCTCAGCAGGTGTGATTTCTGGACAGGTGCTTTGGGTAACACTGCTTACACAGAAAAGGAAAACCGCTTTCTGAAATTCATCTTCGAGCACCTTTATGAAGCAAATGCTGCCTATCAGGAAATTCATGTAAGTCTTTCCTCTCACTTCCTTTCAATACCAAAGGGAGCAGAATGACTGCCACCTCTTAGATCAGAACATACACATGCAATCACATATGACACATTAAAAAACAGGAGAAAAAACAAGCAAATTATCTAAAGAAAACATCACCCCTCCCCAAATTGCACTATTTACAAATCAAAGCCCACCAAAGTCTTCCAGTTGTCAGAGGCAACTTAAACTCCTTTAACACATTTCTGAAGTCATTCTAAGGCAACAGGAGTGAATGGACAATTTTAACATTTGCTGGGAGAAGTGGGAAAATTCAGTATTTTGAAAGCTGTTTTCCAAACTACTTAATGTGGCTGTCTCAATAAACCAACACCTACACACTGACTGCTGGGAACACTTTTTGTCCCTTGGACATATCCATAAAAACAGAGCCAGCTGACCCAAACCTTGGTAGAGTTCGAGGCCTCTGGATACTCCACACTACTACAGATTTGTTCTGAAGGGATAAAAGGAGCATTTGGTATGTTCACATTTACATATACTGTATAGGTGATGTCTCTCTCTCCTTTAGGCAGCATTTGTAAAAGCTCAGAGATAAAAATAAATGACTCTTCCTCAGCAGAGTAACTCGGATTCAAAGGGTCTTCTCCCCACTTCACAAAGTTATTAGGAAGTGTATCAAGAATTTCAGTAAAAGAAACTTTTGATTTCTGTTACCTGGTTTTCTGACATATTAGCTACCAAAAAAACCAACCAAACCAAAACCCTAAACACAAAAACCAAACAAAAACCCCAGCCCCCAAAACCAAAACACTCCAGCCCCGAACCCAAAACCAACCAAACTCCCAACTAACCAAAATGTTAAATTATACAAACTAATTCTTAATTGCTGATGAGTTTTCTCAATATTCTACTTGTACGTGATCCTAACTCACATTCACTGATGATCTCTAACACTAAAAGATAACTAAGACACAAGATCTGCTATGTTGTACAATCACATTGGTAGTCATGCAAAAAATCCAATCAGATTCACTCTGAAAAGATGCAAAATCAAGCATGGTCCAACAGATTCTAAGATTCTCAGACCAAACACGTCAGAAAATCTTCTTTAAGCAACCATCATCTTGTTTTGGAAACAATTTTGAAGTTAGAATGCAACAATTATTTATAAATATATAATAATATATAGAAATGTGTTACTCAGAGGTGGAAGAGCTGCTTAATCCAACATTACTGGGAGGAAAAAAAATACTACAGAACCACACCCTAGGTGTAAACTGATACATATTTTCTTCTGTATTTTAGCCTAAAACAATAGCCAGAGGGTGTCATTCAGGCTATACACACCTTGACAAAGCAATGGCTACAATATCTAGGGACTGACAATTGAAATGTTTGCATAGCCAAGTACCTCTCTGCCTGCTCACAAGGTGATCTCTGCCTTGTGATCTCCAATGGATCACAAGGTCAGTGTGGCTGCCTCATGCATGCGAACTCTTTGCCCACAACCTGGTCCTGCATCCTCCCTCCAGTCACAAGCAAATTCCTTCTTTTTGACTTCAGCGGAGCACAGTAAGACCCCGTGTCCCCAGACACCGCTTAACAGAGCTTCAGTTTTCCCACTGACATTATCTATCATCATCTAAGCTGTCAAGAAAAAGTGTAGACAGAAAACTGAATTTATTAAAGGAAAAATACAACTGCATATGTTAAAGGAAAACAAATACCCAATTTACTGTGTGTTCAGCATATTACTGCTTTTCACATTTAACTCATTTAAACCATCTACGCTTAATTTCAATGCATGCTGATGTAAGACTTTTAGACAACTCTAAAGGAATGAAATTATCCAATAGACTTTCTTTCAACTAAAATGTGAGAGCTCTACATTTCAGAACAGAAGTGCACATCATAAGATTACAACCTCAAGGCTGCTGCCCATTAGAATTCAGGTTCTCAGCTGCTCTGTAGACATTTTTGCAGTGCCAATTGAGAACATTGCATTTGCTATTCCACTACAAACAGTTGATGAAAGATAGAAGTCCTGCATAACCACAGAAAAACAGATCAAGAAGACTGTGTTAAATTTTTTGGCTGTTATAATCCCACCAGATGAGAAGGGAATTATCCTTTTCACCTTTTATTATCAGTGAAGTTTGTCTATGGGCTGTGCTGAAGCTATCAAAAGTTGAAATCAGGGCGGAGGTGAGCTTGCAAATAAATGATCTTTCTCATGGGAAAACAGGTTACCACAAAATAGCTTATTCCACAAGGGCTGACAAGCAACATTTACACACAAATAACTGAGCACTGGTGTATTTCTCATCTCCTTGAGCCAATCATCAAGAATATTTCCCATCACAGTGACCATTTCCAAAGCTAGTGATAATGACTCCAAGTGATGTGGGAGCAGCTGCATGTGGAGTTTACTTTGATGAAGTCATACCCTGTAGTATCTGGGGTTACCACAAGAATCAGCCTGAGACAGCCACCGCATCACCCGTCCCAGCTCGCAGCTGCACACAGCCTGCACAAGCAGAGAGAACTTTTGACTGTGCAAAGCCTTCCAGCAACAGGAACACCAATTACAATCAAGCCATTGCCTTTCATGACTGCTTTGGCAGTCGTGCCACTCTGCTCCATTATATTTTGAATTTCCTTAGCCAGATTTTAACACTTGCTGCTGAAAGAAGTGTAAGTACAAAGCTGTATTCATCTTTGTGCTGTCACCTACGTGGTAAGAAAGTCTGTGAAGTAATGTTGAGTATCACACATATGGGCAATTTCAGCAGTGTTGTTCTGGTTTTTTTTTTTTTGGTTTTTTTTTTTTTTTTTTTTTTTTTTTAAAGGGAAGAGAATTAATTTTTAAGAAACTTACAAATGCAGCCCAGACAGCCAACTGAGTCCTGGGCTGCATCAAGAGCTGAGTGGCCAGCAAGGCAAGGGAGGGGATTCTCCTCCTTTACTCTGCTCTCCTGAGACCCCATCTGGAGTCCTGTGTACAGTTTTGGAGTCCCCAGCACAGGAAGGACATGGAACTGTTGGAGCCAGTCCAGAGGAGGCCACAAAGATGATCAGAGGGCTGCAGCAGCTCTGCTGTGAAGACAGGCTGAGAGAGCTGGGGCTTTGCAGCCTGGAGAAGAGAAGGTTTCCAGGAGACCTTAGAGTAGCCTTCCAGTATCTGAAGGGGGCTACAGGAAGGCTGGGAAGGGACTATTGACAAGGTCTTGTAACAACAAGACAAGGGGCAATGGGTTTGAACTGGCAGAGGGGAGATTGAAACTGGATGTTAGGAGGAAGTTGTTTGCAGTGAGGGTGGTGAGGCACTGGCACAGGTTGCCCAGGGAGGCTGTGGCTGCTCCCTTCTTGGAGGTGTTCAAGGCCAGGTTGGAGGAGGCCTTAAGTGACCTATACTAGTGGGAGGTGTCCCTGCCTATGGCAGTGGGTTGGAACTTGATGATCCTTGAGATCCCTTCCAACCTTACCATTCTATGATCCCATGAAACTATACAGAATTGTTAATTACAAATCAGGTATTACGATCACTTGTGAAAGATGAAACCTTTACTGCTGTGTCAGTGATAAGAGATCACAGGCTCTCCCAGTCAGTCCTTTGCAATTACAGCCATAGGCAAAGCATAATCAGAAAAGGTGTTAAGAATAATTTGCCTTTTCTTTTATAGATCCACTGTGATGGAAGAAACAGCTTTTATAATAGTTACCTTAGAGAGAGTAATCTGCATCCTCTTAACCCAATTTATTTAAAAGTACCCTTCACTAAGCCTTTTTGTCTTCCCTGCTCTACTTAGACAATAGCATTATCAACTCCTGTGAAAGTCATATTTCTACCTAATATTTGTTGCATGGTTCTTCTACTTAGCATCTGTTGTTAAAATACAGGATAGAAACTATACAAAAAACCCAATATTTAGTCAAGTGTTATCAAGACAGCATAGAGATAATCTAGCTAAGCACACATACCGCTTAAGTGTTATAACAGTGAACTCCTGACTGTTATGTATAGACAACTATTCAAGCGTTCTTAAAAAAAATTAAACCCTACTTCCTCACATAGTATGGACACATTGAAGCAGTTTTGTGGTTGCAGTTCCAGTCCAAATCCCCAAGAACTGGCAATATCACACTAACACTAAGGTAATATCTAAAACCTGCAAAGTATCTTTAAAGCGTAAAAGATGACACAGTTCTAACTTGCAGTCTAACATCACAATATTCTAACATGTGACTCATCTCACCAGAAATAATTAAATATTGTAAACAGAACTTGGATTTAAAGCAGAAAAAAAAAAAAAAAAACCAAGAAGAAAAGGAGGGCCAGTCCCTGCAGATAATCTCAAAAGTAGCATCTTTTCAAACTGCATGTTTTTCAAGCCATGTCATAAAATCTCTATAATTTTCTTGAACAGTTCAGTGCATGTTTAAATTCTCTCTGTAATTGTTTTACAATAAGCAGTCCGCAAATCCTTAAAACACTCAGTGTAAATAGCCAATTAAAATGCTATGAAATGAAGAGATTTATCTGATTACAGACTGTGAATAGCTATGTGGAATGTAAAAAAAAAAAAAAAAAGCATGGCACTTTGTACTGCTACCTTAAAATATTTATTTCAATCTATTAAAAATTCTCACAGTGTATTTGTAGGCAGTCAAAGACTATAGAGTCCTCTAAGCATCTTTGACATGATTTAACACAATAAAAATCAACTCAGTTGAGCATCTCCCAAGGCTGAATAAAAACAGATTTAAGTTTGAAATGAGATGCTGTCTCTTACTTGTATTTACAACTTAATATTGGAATAAAAGTTTCACCAACACTTTAATTATTTATTGAACCTGCTGCTGGGAAAATTCTAGACCTTGGGTCTATGTGATAAGGATGCTTCTAGTAAGCCCTCCTGGCCTGATCCTAGAATTCACTGCTCAACCCTGCTCAACACACTCAGGTTGTTGACTGTGGTTCATCACACAGCTCTCAGTACCCTCACAACGGTTAATAACAATTAATATAACCAAATATCAAAGCTTCTGCTGAATTCCATAGAGGTTTACAGAGTCTCTTCCCATCTCCCCAGGATATATTAACTCTCCAAGTTAAACTTGTCAGATGACATGATGCTGAAGAGAATTTGCTCCCACCTGCTCTCTTGACAGATTCCTACAGTCGCTAAGTCATCTGAAGTGTCTTCTGAAGATGCCTACCAAGAACTGACAATTTGCATTCCCACAGAAAATTCAACAGTTGCTTTATTAAGACCAGTATACTCTAAAAACCTGTAAGACTGGTATGCTGCATCACCATGCAGCCAGCATCTGTTCTGACCTGTGATAGCTCTGAGCACCATCTAATGCATCACCAAACCATCCTTCAACTAACCTCAACCTATGATGAAGTAACTGCCTCCTCTGACTGTAACTGAGCTGTTTTGGATGAGGTGATCCTCACAAACAGAGGGCAATCAGAAACTTCTTTGGGATTGCCAGAACATCATGGACAAACAGAATAAATCACTAGCAGACTGTATGGATGCTGTAAGGGAGGCAAAGACCTCCTTTTAGTCAACATTCAATGATCTTGCTCAATGATAATTGATTAAGTTGAGCTCAAGACCCAAGTTACAAAGGTCCTGTCCTCCTCCTATACCTTGTTGCCAGTTAGCTATAAACTATGGTGACAGTACTAGTGAAGTGCTTGAAACAGGCAGTACCAAGGAACTCACCTCTTGAAGTGTGTAATTCACAAAAACAAACAAAAAGGGTGTGTATATGTAACAGGAAGAATGAGATGCTTAACTTCTGGTAAAGACCCCCCATGGTTTCAGTGTAGGCTGAATACCCTATTAAGCCAAATCAATTTTAAATTGTTTGACCACATCTCTCTTCTGGTCTCCACACTTTTATTTTCCATTCTGAGATGGTGTCATTTCCTTGGAATTTTTATTATTACACACATCTCAAAATTATTTCATGAATCAATATAAGAATCTAAGAGACTCTCACCCCGACCACTTCAAAATTATTTTACACATTAATGAGTATTGCTGTCAATCATCACAATCTCTGTTAAGGACAGGTTCTTTCTTTCCACGATAGCCCTGGAGGTAGCAGTGGTTTGGTGTTTTAAACAAATCCAAAAAATTGGCAGCAACTGGAAACTTACTGTGAGGAGAGTCAGAGTGTCTCAGGGAGTGAGAGAGGGTTAAGTTCCCAGTCCCTTTAGTTCCTTCAGGCCTCACTGCTTCTACTCAGAGCTTCCCTACTCTTCCAACAAGAGTGAAACAAGATCTACTTCGGAGACTTTCAAGGCCTCAGTGACCTGAGCTAGATTGACTGGTCCTGCTCTGGCAGGGGGGTTGGACTCAATGATCTCTCTGGGTCATTTCCAATCCCTAACATCCTGTGAGCTGTGATTCTGTGACCTACAACAAAAAATCATCCTCACAACAATAATGGGCTAGATAATTTTTTTAAAAAATCAAACCAAATTCAAGTTAGTGAGAATCTCCTGAAAAAAAAAAAATAACTTCAGTGCCCTTAAGTTTCAAGCTAATTGAAGTCTGACTCTAAGAATAATTTCTTCAGATCAGACAGTACAGACACATCAACCTCCTTTTGAGACCTGCTGCATCACCCAAGATGAACTGAGTGATGTGATCACATTGGCTGCATCTGATGGCACATGCTCCCAGTATCAAACAAGACTGAAAGATGCACTTCGGCAAAGTTTCCTTTAAAAATAGAAGAAAAATGCACAAAGAGGACTAGATTGACTCTAGTTTAGAATGCACTGTGTGCAATTCTGGAGCCCCCAGCACAGGAAGGACATGGAAGTGTTGGAGTGGGCCCAGAGGAGGCCACGAAGATGTTGAGAGGGCTGCAGCAGCTCTGCTCTGAGGACAGGCTGAGAGAGTTGGGGCTGTGCAGCCTGGAGAAGAGAAGGCTTCCAGGAGACCTTAGAGTAGCCTTCCAGTATCTGAAGGGAGCCTGCAGAAAGGCTGGGGAGGGATTATTTACAAGGTCTTGCAATGACAGGACAAGGGGTAATGGGTTTAAACTGGCAGAGGGGAGATATAGACTGGATGTTAGGAGGAAGTTCTTTGCAGTGAGGGTGGTGAGGCACTGGCACAGGTTGCCCAGGGAGGCTGTGGCTGCTCCCTCCCTGGAGGTGTTCAAGGCCAGGTTGGACAAGGCCTTGAATGATCTGTGCTAATGGGAGGTGTCCCTGCCTATGGCAGAGGGTTGGAACTAGATGATCCTTGAGGTCCCTTCCAACCTTACCATTCTGTGATTCTATAACGCAGCATGCTCTGCTACACTTGCTGCATCAGAGCAAAAGCTATGTGGCTGGGGAATAACACCTCGAGCTGGTTCACAAGCAGTCAGTAATTATGTGACTGTATGAGCTGAAAGATTGTCATGTGAACTACATGTGGAAATAACGGAGTTGCTTCTAACATGCTCTTACATTGATAGTGCTGCTCAGCACAAGAGGCCAAAGTGTACAGAGTCCAAGTACATTGCAAATGGCACTTTAAAAGTAAAATTTTCCCACAATGATAGATGTCCCTTTCTTATTTCCATCTGTTAGGGATTTTTTCATATCAAAAAGCAAGGAAAGTCCATTGGGCCCGTACCTTATTCCTGCAGTTCTAATCTCTACATCAAAGCTTAGCATGCACTATAACTGCCTTAAAAAGCAACATGTAGGAAAGCGTACAGTGAGCTTCTCGCTTTGGTTAAGGTCTCTGACAATCCCAGCAGGAATGACTGCATATTATGGATTAGCACAATAAAGAACATGTAAGAGGAGTGAAAAAGAAACAGGGAAACGTGAGACATAAACATTTGAGAGTTTGCGAAGCCCAAATTCCATTTCTAGTTCTTCAGCGTGAGTTTGGTTATATCAAGGAGGGTTAGATCCAGGGGGAAAAAAAAGTGTTTGAACTAATTTTAGTTTCCTGATCCCTACGTGGAACCAGCATCACTGACAGGTATTAAGGACTCATCAAGCTTCATGACCATCAGCACACTGAGAGAGGAGCTGCTTGATTAGCAAATAAGAAATGCCAGAGAGAAAAAGTATGTCTGAAATCCTGCCCCTCTCCACAACTTGCAAATGTCCTGAAATTACAGTGTTAAGTTTAGCCCTTTAAAAGAATAACAGGCATCATTCTTTTCCTTCAAAGAGTAACAAAAGGAGAAGCTAGCAATGTTAAGCCATTTTTTTAGTACAGTGTTATAATAACAGGAACACTCTTCATTCAGGAGACCCAGACTCCACTGCCTGCAAGCCCTAAATCCACCTCTTGCCACCAGGCAGGCTGATGATGAAGCTGCTCCCACTAGAAGAAATGCCATGTGGGAAAAGAAACTACAACCCAGCATGTACGCAGGCCAGTGGGAGCCTGACGTGAAAGTTGACAACTGTTAAACAGAGAAAACAGTTCTCGGTTTTGAACTCAAGTCTAGTAAGCAGGCTGTAAAGTTCTCTCCTTCACTCCCTCTCTAGACCATGAATATTTCATTTTTTTATGCAAACTGGAAGAGTTGCAATGCAAGGTTAAATTATCCTAAATAATCTTGAAACCCTTTTGTGAAGTTAGGTCTCTGAGTCAATTCCCAATCTGTAGAGAAAGAACTTTCCTTATGCAAGTCCTGTTGTTAGCCAGATTTAAAATACTGTATGCTACCATGACCAAAATCTTGGTTAGAGTTGATCTGTCAAAATTTAGATCTTTGGCTCACCTTTCTGTATTAAGATCTGTGGTTTATATAGTCCAATTATTAAATACATGTTTGTTCCTGAATTTTGAATGCAAAATTATCCTTGAGAAAAGGAATCAGTTACAGTATTCTCCAAATTTTAGTTGATAACTCAACATATATACACACATGCTTAGACACTTTGCTGCTCCATCAGTTCTTTAACTACAGACTTCATATAAATACTACTTTTTCTTTTGCTCTATTTTGCAGTAGACTGAGCATCCTCCAGACCAGCCACAGGTACGCACCAAGTCACCAAGTCAGTGTCTCATCCATATGTCATGCAACCAAATAAGCAACCAAAATCACTTAAATAGACTCAGAGAACTACTAAGTTTCACTTTTAACTCTCCAAGTGCTTTATGAACCTCCTTCAACTCATAACCCTACAAACAGGGTTGGAGTCAGCACAGAGTAGCTGCGTCTCATTGGTCAGCCTATGCAAAAAGTGTTTCATGATCTCTCTCCAGAAAGGAAGAGGAGAAGAAAAGAACAAAACATTTTGCACCCTGTTAGCTAATCTTTAAAATCTAGAAACCTTAGTTGCATGTATTTTAAGAGATGGAAATAAGAAAGAATATTTGAGAGTCCTCAACAAAATCTTTACTGGGATAATGCGTATGCATGTCATAAATGCCAGTTTAGTACTTACATGATTTGCCTATTCAGAAAAATAAACCAAATATCCAACACAACTGTCAGACTGGACCTCAGCAACGACGCAATCAAGTGATTTTTCAAACACTTAAGAACTTATACATACACTTAAAAGATGACAAAATGGCACACAACTCTGAATGCCACAGTGTAGCTGTCAATTACATCCTTCTCACAGTTCAAGGACCACTGACTAGTCCTAGAAATTGTTTTGTTTTTTTTTCAAGATTCTAGAAATACTGGAAATTCTACAATAAACAGCCTCAGTGTAGGTCACTGCCTGCCAACCTAACCAGCCCATGCCACCTTGATTTAGGCTTTGTTTGTTGTTTGCAGTTCACAAGTGCTGAATTGGATTGTCTCCCTGGTAGATTCTGCCTTCTGTGATTGTAAACCAAGTTTACAAACTCAGTCTTCCATTTCTAACAGCATCAAGTAAACAACCTGGGTCTAACTGATCAAGTACTTAAAAGGAGGCCTATCCCATGGCATTTCTCAGAAAGCCTGATGGAACCGAGCTAAGTGCCAACAACATTAAGGAAGCTTTAGAACATTTCTCTACTACAAAACAATTGTTAAACCAGAAAAACAAACAGACAAAAAAAAAGTGAGCATCACAAATCAAACTCATCGCTGTTTTTTTCCACTCCCTGTTACAAAGTTACCAATAATATAGCACTTCCATTCAGCATCTGCTTACAAACTCAAGTAACATTGTTACTCTTGAAACAAACCAGGTTGTTAATGGGCTTTTGCTAATCACAGGTGAAAGGTCACTCTCATTTAGCAGTACGCTAAGAAATAAACAGAACACAGTGACATGACAAGAGGGGAAAAAAAAACAACAAAAAATCAGTGTTCAACTATTGACATGGGTTATATTAAGAATGAAAATGTTTTAGCTCAAGATATATCAGTCCCGGCCACACAGCTTCCTTGGCACTATCTATAGTGAAAAAAAAAAAAATCCAGCTAAAAATACAGTAAAGACAGTAAGTAACCTATGCCCTACCTTGTAGTTTTGAGATTATATATTAATTTAACAATAATAATATTAACACCACTGACAAGTTGCAAGTCCCAAATCCAAAGCAAATGAATCGACCTTTCCCTTTTCATTCCCATGCACATCCTCTGGTAACTTGTTATGAGCATGAAAACTTCTCTGTGTACTTTTCTTCAGGAAGGAATTGCACTCACCTTCTCGGCAAAGTCGCATTGCATCTCGGTTTCTTCCATATTCCTTGAAACTTTCTTCTAATGCTGTTCCTAAAACCAGAAACCACAACATTTCCATCTACGCACAAACGGAGAGTTGGGCTGACACCCACCCCCC
>VWYK01055808.1:0-14204 GCA_013399775.1 Semnornis frantzii | reverse complement strand
GGGGCGGGTGTGAGGGTGCAAGAGCAGGGCTACGCCGCTCGCCAGGCGCTTCCCGGCTCCATGGATCGCCTTTGTCTCTCTCCCTCCGCACCACGGCCCCGCAACCCTACAAAAACAGCGGCCGCATCACAACCCCGCCTGGCACCCGCTGCCCCGGGAAGGCCGGGGGTGGGGGGTGGACCAGCGACGCGACGCTGGGAGGAGGAGCCGAATTTGCGCGCCCCGCCCCTCCTGGCCGGTCTACCTTAAACCCGGAGCTTCCTTAAAGACATCGGCGAGCAGGAAACTCGCTCCGAGCGGGCGGCGTCGCTCAGCGAAGGGCGGGGGGAGGAGGAGGCGCCGCCGCCAGCCCGCCCGCCCGCTCGCTCGCAGCGAGTTTCCTGCTCGCGGTCGCCTTCGCTGTATTCCTAACCTGCCTCTCGGGGTGGGGGGTGGTGTCTTGTCATTATTATTGCTCATTACTTTATAAACAACATCTTTCTTTTTTATCTTTTTTTTTCCCCTAAACTTTGGGATGAAGTTGAGCGGTGTGAAAAGCTAGGATTAAAGGATGCTCTCCTGCCTGCAAACTCTTAGTAAAAAAGTTTAAGCTTTGCAAAATCAAGGTCTTTTGATAAACATAAAAATAAAAATATCTGGGTTTGAAATCCATTTCTTACACGGTTTTATCTCCCATCAACGAAAATACTCTAGCATCAACATCGAATTAACTTCTCGAGCTACAATCTTGCAAATATTTCTGGCCACACTTGATGCCATCACCATCAGCAACATCTTCATTGACAGGCTAGAAACATAAAGCTGATCTGCTGTTTACTTATAGATGCTCATGCCCTCAGTGGAACTGGTCACAGATCCCATGGGTTTATTTGCAAAACTAGACAGCAGAAATCAAAACTGTAAAGAAATGTATTTGGACTCTGCAGTCCCAGTCCTGCAGAGCTCTATTTACATGCAGACTTGGCTAAAGCTCCGCTACTTCTGTTTAGTGTGGAACTATCTGAACTATAGATGTTTCTTTTTACATTTATGCCTGTAAAAGATGTATAAATACAAGCTCGTCAGACAATTGTCATACGGGAGGGTGTAATTATAATAGTTTCAGTGTTCCACCCAGCTGATACCTTCTGAGTGTGACATAAGTTATCTGGTAAAAGTGTAGATTCAATACAGAACAGCTAGTGGGACTTCTATCTCCTCTTGATCAGTGCAAGATTAACTTAACTAAAGGCAAATACCAGCAGATTTAGACAAAGAGAAGAACAATGACTGCAGCATCTGTGACAGGATTACTCAACCAAGGCTAGCAACTTCTTGAGCTGGGCCCTGATCTTTCTGGCAGCTACATTTGCTCTTAGCTCTACTGTAGCTTCCCAAAACAGTGAAATAATCATCTTAGTCTAAGCATAACTGAAGGTGTTTATGGAACCACAGTCTAAAGACAGATGCTGAATGGAGGGGATTATTGTTTGATTCACTATCAAACAGTATTCTTCATAGCACAGAAAAGTACTTATATTTAAGAACATCACTGGAAGAAGAATGTGTAGTAAGGTGCTGAACAATTTCTCAACAGAACTTGAGCTTTTTTTGTGATGTAGAAGTCTGACAAGAAAAAAAAAAACCCCAACAACCTATGACTGATCTTTTCCAGGCTTAGTTCTTCAAGTACTCCACAAATGGAGTCCAGCATAACACTTGTAGCTGAATTCAGACTCCAGACATAGGATAAGGCAAGCTATGGACAGAATTACTTTCTCTGTGTCAAATATTCTGGTTGTTCTTATTACAAACGTCACTCTTAGAGATCTCCTTTTGTTCTGCAGAAAGCTGTCAGCTGCAGTTTGACAAAGAAACCTCAGTACATCTAAGTATCCATCAAATTCATAGAGGCTTTTCCTATTACTTATTTTACATAGACCATCAAGCAAATACAGTGATGGGTGACCAAAGAGAACCACAGAACACCCTCATCTACCTTTTAATAGTGACAGACTTTACCACAGCATATCGATTTAATGTTCACACATCACATGACTCTTTTTTGAAAACATTACTGATGTATGTATGCCAAATCACACAAAAGTAAAATGGCTTAATTTGGGAAAATTAGCTAACTACTTTAACAAGCCACTGTATCATCAACTTTTCAGTTTCTGAGGCTGACACTCATCAAGTCATTCAAAAGAGCCTCTTGCTTTAAAAGTGCCAAGCAAAAAGGTCAGGCACACACCACTTTCATGCAACTTCGATTATCCCCTTTCTTACTCCTTTTTTTTTTTTTTTCCCCCCTCTTTCAAACTGCTTGTTGCGTTTTTACCCCTCCCTCTTTCACAGCTTTTCTTTTTTCCCATCTATATTCCCACTCAAGATCTAAATCTACAGTCTGGGCCCCAGGCTATCCTTTAGGAAACCACCTTCTGTTGGTAAAATATTTTCCCGCTATGTCGTGAATACACCAGGATTCCAGCAGAGGGAGGAAAGCAGCAGCAGGAAGATCAGTTCACCTCTTCGATGTGCAACGCTGATTAGTCAGAGAAGAGGAACAGGGGCACATTAAAAACTAATTTTACATGGACTGAAGGTGGAGAAAATCTTCTTTCCCTACAAAGTCAATGGACTGGATATGTGTTTAGTTTTTTTAGGCACCCAAGCACAACTCTCCTGTTTCCATAGTGCTATATATATGGATGCACTGATGATTTTAAGGGAAAATCCCGAAAATGCATCTTGTTAGAAGATCAGAGTTGAGAACACATTGGCAAGCCATAGACTTTGAACAGAGGTGACTATTATGAATCACAGACGTCAACATCAGGAGTGCAGTCATCCAAAGCTCCCTTGGGAATCGGTAGAGAGATGTGGATACTTTGGGGGTCAGTTTGGTCCCCCCTGGTCCAAAGGACTTTTTGAAGAAGCCTTTCTCTATCCACTGACTACAGAAGTACTCAAGAATGACCATGTACATAAATTAAGCACATAGAATTAAGCAGAATTAATCTGATGAAGACTGGACAGGACATTCAGGTGCGCAAAGCACCGTCCAGAAGCCAGTGCACCTTTAAGAGAACAAAAAAGGGCCCAGAAATACTACTAGTTCAAAAGGCTTAAATGAGGAAATAAAACAGCCCAAGAAGTAGCAGTGTGTGAAAAATTACAGACTGCTCAGCTGTGTGGATGTGAACAGGTATTCAGAGAAGGGACAAGCAAAGAGGATTTAAGCACAGGAAGAAAGTGGAGGTAAAACTGAAAGGCAGGAAATAGTAGATGACGGAGAGAAACCAGCCAGATAATGGGGTGAAGAAAGCATATATAAACAAAAAATGTAGCAGCCTGCAAAAGGAAAGGAAGGAGTCAAGGAAACAAAACATACAAAGAAAGAAAACCTCACAATTTTAAAGCTCACTACATAGATTAACATATTAAACATGTTTGGCCATACTGTAATTAAATGTATACCTACAAACAGCATGCAACTGCTCAGAGCTGCTGAGGATGGCTATTTTGTGGCATGACACTACAGGCATTTTCACCTGTACTGGCAGGTTTCTTTCTTTTCACCAGGTGGTCCGGGAAAGCCATTCAAACAGGGAACACCTACTTCAGCTGCTCAGTTAGAATCTCTAAGCTTCCACACAGGACCTGAGATACGGTAGCTCTGAACTGAAATGCAAATGGAAGGATGAATCTGCTGCTGAACTCTTTTAAGAGCATTAAGTACAACGACACAATTCACTGAGGATCTTCCACAATGAAAATGAAAGGATGCAAGAACTGAAGTGCAAAGGCAGAGACAGGGAGAACCTACAAGGGTGTCACCTTATCAGTACTCAGAAGAAAGAAAAGTAGTAAATTCATAAAAAAGTCTATCAAGGAAATGATCTGAACAGCATTACAGCATTAAAGGAAATCAACTAAGTTATTTTTAGCTAAAAGGGCTACAACGATCAAGAAGGGCTTAAAAACTAAGAACAAATATAATTAGTGACGACTTGGTAGACAGTGATTCAGGGTGGAACTGTAACTCCAGTAGTTGATATGCTGAAGTCCTGACCCTCCCAATCAGGTCCTGCTGACAGCAGTGGAACTGTGAGTACATTTTGTGCATTTGAAAATATGCCTCTAGTATGAGAAGTATGAGAATGTAATTGGGCAAGTAGGGAAGTTAGAGATAAAAAGATAATATATATATATCAGGATGTCCAGATGATGAGAGAACTATCAGGGCATAACAAAACAAAGCACTTCATTCCAGCCCCACTACAGAAAAATATTAATACATGAAGATAAATGCATGATGGTAATCTGTAGTTTGCTCTCACCTCCCGTGAAATCAAGCAACTTCTGCCTTTATAATTCCCTTTCTAACAATACAGAGGACTGTGTATTCTGACACCACAGTATAATAATCATGAGCAGGACACAATCAAAAAAAAAAAATCATACAACCAATCATGCCAGACTATTATCCTTTTTCCCACAGATCTTGGGAACAGGTTGATGTGTATGATGTTATTTATGAGTAACACTTCAAAGAGGGAGTTGAAGGTGCTCAGAAGTGCTGGAATGCAGCACTTTAACTACTGGAATATGAAATTATTGTGCATAACTAGTATGAACCACCTGTACCAAGGAAAAGAACAATACAGTTAAGATTAGTAGGCTAACTTAAAAGTACCATTTTCTGAGGAGAAAGGATGAGGAAATAGAGGCTAATGAATGTAAACCTGCAAATAATTCTGCATTAGGATGAGAGTTCAATAGATGTTAGTCCAAACATCACAATGACTATACAGAAGATAGTATATTTTTACACTAAAATTATAAAGCAGTGTCACTGTCATGTGTTAACAAAATACACAGTATCTAGCAAAACATTTAAGCCACGCCTTTCTTTACTCAACTATCAAATATGTCTCAAATGAAAGCCAAATTTCTTCAAGAATTGATAGCTTAGAGATATAAGCAGAGTAAGGAGTATAAGGAATACAGGAACACAGATTTTTTTCCCTTTTCAGATGTCATAGAATCATAGAATGGTAGGATTGGAAGGGACTTCAAAGATCATCTAGTTCCAACCCCCTGTCACAGGCAGGGACACCTCCCACTAGTACAGGTCACTCAAAGCCTTGTCCAACCTGGCCTTGAACACCTCCAGGGAGGGAGCAGCCACAACCTCCCTGGGCAACCTGTGCCAGTGTCTCACCACCCTCACTGTAAAGAACTTCCTTCTAACATCCTGTCTAAATCTCCCCTCTGCCAGTTTAAACCCATTGCCCCTTGTCCTGTCTTTGCAAGACCTTGTCAATAGGCCATCTCCAGCCTTCCTGTAGGCCCCCTTCAGATACTGGGAGGCTACTCTAAGGTCTCCTAGAAGCCTCTGTCACTAAATATGGTCAATCTTTGAAGAGAATCTTGCAATGAAAACACTGAGTAGCTACACAAAGTTTTCAAGCGTTAAGTAAAACTAAACAAAGTACATCCAGTTAATTATTATTAAGTCAAACTGATGTTTATTAATTTTACATAAGATACTGAAATCACCTTTTGAATTTGGAAATGCTAAAACAATTTAGGCAACCTAACTATGCAGATGAATTATTTTAATTAGAGGAATCAGAAGTGGGCATGACCTTTTAAATTCTCATTTAGACACAAAGAATACAATATTACAATTTGGAATTATTAAAATCTGCAGCTATTCAGGCCTGCTGTAACACAGCATTAGTGCTGACTTCCCAATTATTGAAATCAAAGCACACTTAATGGGAACAGTCTGATATCAACCATCTTCCAGTGGAACCTAACTGCTATACAAGGTTTCATAACCCTCCCTGGTTTCTTGCCAGCTCATCTACATTGCTCCACAGCAATTCATTGAGGTAGAAGAGTCTGGCTCCACGCACGGGACTCGAGTTTCTTGAGCCTACAATTAGGCCTACCTATGATGTGAAGCTGCCCTCAGAAGCCTGACATGCTGATTAACATCAGACTGAAGATCTCGAGAACCCTGGCACAAGGCAGTTTGAATTTATACCATTCTTCTCACCTGCTGTTTGCTGCACTGACGACACACCAAGTTAGCAGTAAAATACCATACAAATCAGATAGGGATGGCTCTACGGGACTTGAGAGGATGCATGCAAGGGTGCTAAGAGACCTAGTGTGAAAGATCATGGATGTGGACCATGAAACTGTTGATAATCTGGCTAAACTGCTGTGCTCCAAGGGTGGCAGTAGCTCGATATCAAACTGGCAATCAGATACAGTTTCCTGTGGGTCAATACTGTGCTCAGTCTTATTCAGTACCTTTTAAAATGATCTTGATTATGGGAGTAAATTCATCCTCATCAAGTCTGCAGATGATATAAAACTCGGAAGACAAGTAGACAGACTTGAAGGAAGTGTCACTATGTACAGAGACTGTGACAGGCTGGAAGACTGGGATAGTTCAAGAGACACATTACAAAACTGGACAGGATCCAGTAGAGAGCCAGCAAAGTGATTAGAAGATGGGAAAACTTACAGAAGAAATAAGAAGGAATTCAGTCTGTTCAGCCTAAAGAGATGGCTCAAGCTGGTGGTAATCACAGTTTTCCAATAAATAAAAGGTAATTATAGAACAGATGAAGGCAATTTCTTCACAAGAAATGCAAGGCAAGAGGCAACAGGCACAAATTGTTTCAGAAATTCTGTCAGATACAAGAAAAAAAATATTTACTGTGAGAACAATTAAACTGGAACAGGTTGCCCAGAGAAGTGGTGGACTTTTCCTTGCTGGAAATATTTAACACTTGGCTTGATGGAGCCTCAGATAACCTGCTTTCAACAGAAGGCTGGATCAGATGATGTCCAGAGAATTCTTCCAATCTAGACCTTCCTATGGTTACGTGAAAATCTGATAGATGTTGTGACACTTATTCAGTGGCAAGGAGCAAGGAAGTAGATAATAAGGACAGGTTTTGCCCTGGGTTCACTGATATATCCACTTCTCAGGCTGCTGGAAAATTCAGGGAAGCATTTGGTTACAGAAACTTCAGATATTAGAGCTTCCAACATTACACACTGCAGGGGCTACATCATGACAAATGTTCCTGGCTCTTCTCGAGCCCAGGTTAACTCTACCACTGAAATAAGTTCTGCAGACCAGTTCCATGCCAACTGAAATGGCCCTTGCTGCTGCAAGCTATTTTAAAATCCATTAAAGGTGATTTGCACAGCAAATACTAGCTATGCAGGCTACAACAGACTGGATTGTTCAGTTCTGTCCCTAAGAAAAATGCTGCAGTCTTAGAAAAAAGTCTTTTCTTTTGAGACATAAAGCAAAAAATAGACAAAAAGGTGGAATGCATGTGATGATAAAGAACAGAGATAAACAGAAGGGAAATAGAGAAAGGAACAGATATTGTTTCAATGTATTAGCAGTACCTGATAAAATAATCTGCACTAGCAGCATTTTAGCCAAAAGTTTCTGTTCATTGTCATCATTTTCTCTTTTTCCTAACACTCTGCCAGGAGCACTGAAGAATAACCCTCACTGTGTCAGGCAACTGTATAGTCTGCCTCAGTTTACAACTCTACTTTCTGAACTTGTAAGATAAGAGAACTGATGCAGCTGGTAGGCTATGGCATACAGCAGAGCCTAACTGCCTTCATATGCTTTAAAATATCATGGAGACACAGAAATAGACAACAATAATTCATCTTGGAAAAGAAGTTTACTTCTTCTAAACTGAAAAAAAAAAGAAATTTAAAATATTCCCTATCTACTACAGGCTACCCTGTACCACTTCTACATATCACCTCACCTACGTGACCGAAAGACACAATCCACCTCCCTTTTATCTTTTTAAGTCTGACTGCACCATGCATTGAACTCCTTTTAGGTTGATTGGAAGGTCACTTTATTTCCCACTCAAACTTATATTAAACACCTGTGCTTCTTAAAAAAAAAAAAATTCAAAACAAAAAAAACCAAACCCAACAAAACTCCCTGCTGCATCTGGTAACACTTGAGGCTCGCTTTGCAACCCTGCTAATATCCTGTTCTCCACGCTTCTCACATCTAAAGTATGTGAATATTATGCTTAAGGAAAATATTTGGGTAAGTATGTCACAGTACCTTAAAAGTATGGTGAATCGCTGGGTCGATTTATCAATTGATCTTCATCTGTTCAGATGTTGGAAGCTTTCTCTAGTTTGTACCTGATTAATTCTGAAAGAAAACAAAAAGAGGACAGCAATAAGGCATTTGAAACCCTGCCTTTGGTTCACAGCAGCAACTGCATCTGTTTAAAACCTCCTATGAAGCATTCTGTCAATTTAACAAATGGAGTTTCTGCAATGGATTTAAAATTGAAAAGTAAGCAGGGAGCTGTTATGTAGCCTTATGCACAGAGCAGCTCTTTAAATGGCAGCCTGACATTACCAGAAAGGTATGCATTGGATGAAATCTCAATCTTCAGCCCAGTTACTGCACTTACATCGACTATTACTGACCAGATTTCCAAGCAGAGGGTTGCGTCCGTGTCACAAGCTGGTAACACAACAGTGCTGGATTTTCTGCAGAGGATTTTTCTAGAATTATAGCACAACTCCAACCACAGGGGCTCTCAGTACACAGTCACTGACATTTTGACCACCGTGTCACAGAACGCGGATAGCTAAAAATGATCCCTCCCGTAACAGTCATTAGTGACTATTACTGTGCCCCTGATGAAGAATTGAATAAAAATTAAGAGAGATGTACAGATTGATGAGGCCTTGCCCACTAAAGGAACTTTTATCATCTCAAGCACAGGTTTTTAAAACCCTTTTATTCAATGCTTATAAACTTACTATTTATATAAATCAAATTTAAGCCCAGGTTGCTTTGGTTTAGCATAAATCAATGTCTAATTGGTTAAAGCTAAGCCAAAGCCCTATTAAAACTTAAAAGCACCCCAAACCCTACATTTTAACCAGCCTTCTGCACAGGTTATATTAAAGACCCAATAACTGTTTTTTATAAGTGCTTTGAAATTCAACTCGTCAGTTTTTTCACCTACCTAAAAGTGATGAAAACAGATAAAAAATAAGCCAGTCTAGCACCGGGACCAGATGACACTTCAGAGGAAACTATTTTTTCCCCCTGAAGGATTAAAGTCCAGACAAGAGGAATGCAGTCCAAGAGGGCATCCATGCTGTCCCACAGGCCTGCAGAATGAACCTTTCCCTGGCTTCTACTGCTCCTCTGGGAAGCTGTCTGCAAGCTGAGTTTGAGTCTTTAAGCCTTCCTTACACACTGAGGATCACATCTCTTTGGTTTTTTTCTTCTTAACCTCCAGCCTAGCAGCTGGCACTATCTTGTCTGAGAACACCTAAGGATGTATTTACTATTTCTAAGTTTTACTCTGCTCAGTGAAATACTTGATCCTAAGAAGCACACCCAAGCTTAATTATATTCTAGTTACTCCCTAACAGTCAAAGTTTTCTTGAGTTCAGGGGACAACACTTGAGAGCAAGTCCAGTGTTAACTTTTCTCTCTCTTTTGCAATTATTGTTCTGCTTTATGGTTAATAAAAATGGTTGTTAACAAATCTCCGCACTAGTAGAAGTCTCAGAAAACATGGTATTTCCTTCTTACATATAACAAATCTCACTGAACAGCTACGGTGTCAAAGCTTCTCCAGCTCTTGCTGCTGCTCACTGGGAAAGGCAATGCAGTGTTTATCAAGAATCCTTTTTCTCCTTCATTTGCTTAGGAGAGGAGATGACTTTATACAAGACCATCCCCTTCGCAGGGATCCCAACCATTTCAAGCATATGACCTTCTTGCTTTGGAAGGAATTTAATCCTTCCTCCCCACCCCAGTTTCTTCAGGGGATATGAAGGCTCTGCATGCAAAGTGGTATTTCCTTTATCCTGACATAACTATTGTTATATAAAATGCAAATGGATTGCTTCATGCAAAAAAACAAAGCAAAAGCTACCTATACAACAGAAAACTTCTCCAAAGACCCACAGATCTAAAAATGGGGCAGTAAGTGGCAGGTACACAAAGTGGACCAAATGAGGGTGAAGGAAAGATCAGCAAAAAAATTATTCCTGCATAGAAGAGATCAGAGCATACAATATCACCACCTGTGAATTTTGCTGCAGGGATTACATCTGGAGTTGAGTTTGAAGGAAGCTAAGAGAATAAGTTTCAAAGGAGTAAAGTGACAGCTTAACGACCCTTTAAAGAGAACTTTTTCTGTGGATAATGGGTGCAAAAACCAGGAATGATTCGTGTGGAGAATTTACAGCAGGTCAATTACAACCACAACTGTCAGCAAAGAGTAATGCAAGGAAGCGATGGGATGATTGAGGAGAAGCCAGGAGGATCTTGCTCTCCAGAGGGTAAGTGCTTTCACACCCTGGAAAGGAGAGAGCTGGATCTAAGATGGAAAGATGACAAAAATAGTCAAAGCAGCAATCCAAGAAAATGGAACAAGGCCTGCATTTCAAACCAGCAAAGAGAACTTAGCACTGTGTCACTTTTGATGCCGGTCTATCACAGAAACTTGGCTGCAATTGCTGTTTGATACTTTGAGGAGTTACTGTTACACAAGACAGGAAACCACAGCCTGGCAGGGCAAAAGCTATATGCCAGTTAAAATATAATAAAGGCATAGTTACAATGACTAATGTGTACTAACCCTGCGAGGGGCAATATATTTACATGAAAACTGTAATTGCAAAACAACTTGTTAAAATAAAGGAAATGTAAATGCACATGATAAAGTCATTCCTAACTTTCGAGAGTATCAAACCTGATCTCTCATCTATCCAAACTCCTTTAACTCTTTCTTGCACCCTCAGCAAGTTTGCAGATGGCACCAAGCTATGTGGCACAGTCAACTTGCTAGAGGGCAGGAATCCATCCAGAGGGACCTGGACAGGCTGCAGAGGTCTGCCCAGGCCAACCTCACAAAATTCAACAAGGCCAAATGTAAGGTCCTGCACCTGGGTGGGCACAATCCCAAGCACAACTCCAGGCTGGGTGGGGAATGGCTGAGAGCAGCCCTGAGGAAAAGGCCCTGGGGGTCTGGGGTGATGAAAAGCTCAAGATGAGGCTGCAGTGTGAGTGCAGCCCAGACAGCAAGTGTGTGCAGGGCTGCAGCAAGAGCAGTGTGGGCAGCAGGGCAAGGGAGGGGATTCTGCCCCTTTGCTCTGCTCTCCTCAGACCCCAGCTGCAGTCCTGTGTGCAGTTCTGGAGCCCCCAGCACAAGAAGGACATGGAAGTGTTGGAGCAGGTCCAGAGGAGGCCACAAAGATGCTGAGAGGGCTGCGGCAGCTCTGCTCTGAGGACAGGCTGAGAGAGTTGGGGCTCTGCAGCCTGCAGAAGAGAAGGCTTCCAGGAGACCTTAGAGTATCCTTCCAGTAGCTGAAGGAGGCCTACAGGAAGGCTGTGGAGGGACTATTGACAAGGTCTTGTAATGACAGGACAAGGGGCAATGGGTTTAAAGTGGCAGAGGGGAGATTTAGACTGGATGTTAGGAGGAAGTTGTTTACAGTGAGGGTGGTGAGACACTGGCACAGGTTGCCCAGGGAGGTTGTGGCTGCTCCCTCCCTGGAGGTGTTCAAGGCCAGGCTGGCAGAGGCCTTGAGTGACCTGCACTAGTGGGAGGTGTCCCTGTCTATGGCAGGGGATTGGACCTAGGTGATCCTTGAGGTCACTTCTAACTTTACCATTCTATGATTCTATATACCTGGATATATAGTTTTATATATCTTGGATCCATCTGCCCCTTGCTTGAATACTCACTTTACACTTATAAGGACACGATAGCACAGTTAATGGATACACTGTTTCTACTTGTGTTTTCAAAAAAGTTACACATTGAGTCTTTAAAATCTTCAGGCATTGTTATTGTTTCGTCCCTTCTAACCTTACCATTCTATGTGCTTAAATTTCAGAACATTCTTTCTCCTTTGTTGCCCACAGTTTATATACCTTAGTTTAAGAAAAACTACTACATTGACATTTATATAAATGACTATGTGGACATGCTAGGTATAACCACACTAATACTGGTCTTCATTTAAACACTGTTTATGGGAATAACCTACTGAGGTCTTATACTGCCCCTTGGAAAGATGGGTGCAGGAGGTATGTGTTTGAAGTACATGAGCTGAATGGCAGAAGGCCGGGGGCTGCTGTTGTGGCTAGCTAGCAACACAAGGGTAAATCATGGCAATTCTCAGGCTAACCTGGTTTGTGCTGGAGACTGACTCTGCATCCACTAACTACAGAATCTCAAGAGGTTGAGGATGGTATCAAAATTGTAAGCTTTGCCAATTACATAAGTGGCCCTCCTATTCTGTTTGGGAGAGACAGTTCTTTACATCATGACAGACCAGGAAATAAATACCAGATTAGACACTAAAATTCTACAAATGCCAGTTACAAAATTGCAGCATCTGAAGATTTCAAATGGTTTCTGTGTATACTCTCTGCATTTCTTCACAGTTGTCAAAATCACTCTCCCAGGAAGGTCCACCACAGACTTCAAGCAAGCTCAATGTCACATCAAAGTGGTAAGGAGACCTTCTCGCTTTCTACAGCTCTCTGAAAGGAAGCTGGAGCCAGGTTGGGATTGGTCTCTTCTCCCAAGAACAAGAGGTAGGACAGGAGGGAATGGCCTCAAGTCGTGGCAGGAGAGGTAGTTTCATTGCTAAAAGGGTTGTCAAGTCCTGGCACAGGCTGCACAGGGCAGTAGTGGAGTCTTCAGTAGGCATTTAAAAGCTGCATAGATGTGGTGCTGAGGAACACGATTTAGTGGTGAACCTGGCAGTGTTGGGTTAAATGGTTGGACTTGATGATGTTAAAGGTCTCTTCCAACCAAAATAATTCTGTGATTCTATACTAATATAAACTATTTCTCAGAATTACCTCAATATTTATTATTATTTGCGCAAATACGAATGCATCAGAATATTCAGTGCAAAAATATAATAATGATACAAGTGATTTTAAAACTGTTTCAAACACACATAGGTACCTTCCTAGGTAAGGAGAAGGGCCAAACAATTAACTAAAATCTTAGTCAATGGACAGGCAATAACAACTCTCAGATAATTCTAAATAAATTTACCAAAACTGCCCCCAAAAAATTATGCAAACAGCAAAGTGCACTTGAGGAATTTTGTCATTTTCCCTTAATAGCAACAGGAAAAGATTTGCATTATTTTGCCTCACAAACCATCTTATCACTAATTGTAGTTTTACCTTCCAACAATTTCTCTTTTAGTTTAGAAGTTTCCTCTAGCAGTAAGACTAACAAAGTCATAAAGAAGCCTTTGCAGACTGCATTTCAACTCTTTCAGTAAAACCACACAAAGCATAGAACAGACAAGTTAAAAAAAATACTTGGTCTCAGAAATAATGAAAAATACACTGTAACTGAGTATCTTGTCTTATATTTCAAAACACCTGCATCTTGCAGCATGATTTATACCTCCATCTGAAAGTTCAATCCATAAAACACATCACTTTACTGCACCTAAGATAAATAAGGACAGTGGAAATTATCTTCAGACACTTCTTTCCAAATGGTATTTATATACAACTGTAGAGCAGAAAAATCTATGTTCTGCATTCTGTGCCATAGGAACCTTCCATACCAATTACAACTTTCATTACATCAGAAACACAAACAACAAAAGACTAGTAGCAGGCAATGAGATACCGGACATTAGGATCTTCTCTTTCAAAAAACAAAATAGCTCCTGATTAGTTCATTTCATAGAATCATAGAATTACTTGGGTTGGAAATGGCCTCCAAAGCTCATCCAGTCCAATCCCTTCGCAGTCAGCAGGGATATCCTCAACTAGATCAGGTTGGTCAGAGCCCCACTGAGGCTCACCTCGAATATCTCCAGGGATGGGGTCTCAACCACTTCTCTAGGCAGCTGTGCCAGTGCTTAATGACTCTCATTGTAAAGAACATTTTCCTAATATCCAATTTAAATCTACTCTTAGAATCATAGAATGGTAAGGTTGGAAGGGACCTCAAAGATCATCTAGTTCGAACTCCCTGACATAGGCAGGGACACCTCCCACTAGGACAGGTCACTCAAGGCCTCGTCCAATCTGGCCTTGAACACCTCCAGGTTCATCTTCCCTAATTTAAAACCCCTGTCCCAGTCCTGTCACTCTGTAAACAGTCCCTCTCTAGCCT
>VWYK01055807.1:0-12244 GCA_013399775.1 Semnornis frantzii | reverse complement strand
CCTTTCCTCCCCTTCCCCTTCCCCTTCCCCTTCCCTTTTTTATTTGATTTAACCTATGGCTATATCCATGCTCTTAATTGAAAAAAAAGGCCAAAAAACCAAACAAAACCTTCAAGATTTTGCCCCAAAGAAAAAGCAATCCATTTAATTTTTGAAATTGATGTTATGCTTTTTTGCTCCAATTTTTTCTCAAGTGGTGATGAGGCACAATATGAAAACTCTGTGGCTCACCCAGGTAGATGGCAAATGAAATGGCTAGGAAGTATTTTTTTTAAATGCTAACAGCTTGAGGAAGAATCAGGAAAAGCTTTAAGAGTGGTAAACAAACTCAGAGGAGAGCTGATTAAATACCTAAGAAGCAAAACATGAATGTGGAGCTTATCTTGAGAGAAAGAAAGAAGGCTTGCATTAAAGATCTGCTAACTTTTTGTAATCTTCTGTAGGGAAAACCTTTGATGGCTCTGAAGAGACCTTTAAGGAAAATGAGACCTTCAGCTACCTGGTGCAACACCACCACATGTTGTGGAACAGAAGTACACCTCCAGCAGGCAATTAACAAAGGCCAATGAGATACAAAGAATGATTTGAAAATTTACCTTGGAGGAAGGCTTGGAGGATGACTGCTAAAGGCTTGACCCACCAGGAAAAAAAAAAAAAAAAGAAAAAAAGAAAAAAAAAAAGGCCAATAACTGATGAAAGGAAGACAAAGACTAGGGAAGCATCAGGAGCTTGGAGCTTGGGCTGGCTTAATAAAACACTGCAGAGTGGATTAGACTTCAAAACTCTTGATGGGAAGTCACAAAAAGTGTATGGAAGGAAATACCAGACCTCTATTGCTTTTGACTGCTGTATGTTGCTTCTTGGCTTTGCACCTCCATAAAGAGCCTGGCTCCTTCTCCCTGATGCCATCCTCTCAGGTGTGGTGTGCTGCTCTTGGGACCTCTTAGGTCAGTGCTTCAGCTCCCTGCTATTGAGGCTACACTCTCCAGAGCACACCAGAGGATTTCAACAACCTTCTTGTATTAGGGAAGCCATAGCTGGAAGCAGCATCAAGGTGCAACCTAACAAGTGCTGACTGAGCAGGAGTAACCCTTTCCTTCAGTCTGCTGCCTGTGCCAATACAATTCCATATCTTGTGGATTTCTTGCTGCCTATGTGTACCTACTGCTCACCAGGACTCCCAGGTCTTCTTCAACACAGCTGCTCCATGTGTATCTACTGCTCACCAGGACTCCCAGGTCTTCTTCAACACAGCTGCTCCACAGCCAGTCAGTCCTCAGCCTCTCCTGGGTCAGGGAGAAGAGTTCCTCCCACATGCAGCATGTTGCCTTCACTTCAGTTGCTCCTATTGGTCTGTTCCTGCAGTCTGGTTGTGTCCTTTTGAAGTGCAGCACTGCCTTCGAGTGTGTCGCCTGCTGGCGGCCACAGACCTGCTGAGGGCACATCAAGTCGTCTCCTACTCATCCACACTGCGATCCAGCAAGGGAAGGGAGAAGACAGAGAACACTGCACACACACAGTGCCTTAGGGATTGCAACCAGATAATTACTTTTAAAATACATTTTTAGATAAAATAGGTTCATTAAAGCAACATAAGATACTGAAATAATGTGAAATAAGATGTGAGAAGCTTCTATAAACTCAGTGGGACTGAGCAGGGTGCAGGCTGTTCAGGGTCCTTTTTAGCCACAAGTATGTTAATTTACTTCTGAGACAAAAATAATTGGTGACATTCTTCTTGCTTTTAAGATTTACCTAAATCTACTGGGTCTGTCATAAACTGTCTTTCCAAAGAGCAACAAAGCACTGCTGTATCTGGCAGCTTTTTTTGCATGACACTGGGTTATCACTCTGGAGGCCAGGTATGATGGAGTAAATATTTGTGAAATACACAAGGTATAATTCTCCTTTTTGCCTTCTGCACAGATCAGAAAAACAGGATGTGAAAGGAATGAACTTTAGACACAAAAGCAAAACGAGATTAAAAAAAAATCTCTTTGCAGTTCTTGAGGTGACCATGTGCAGGCCCTCGGTAATTTATGGTTATTCCACAATGCTGCAGAAGATTAGTTCAAGTTACATTAGCTTACAGTGCTTGACTCTCACTCTGGATAATGTGACAGCCAGCTCTGGGACTAATGTTGATGTGACAACAAATTAAATGAAAATTTTCTTTCACTCTATTTTTTTTTCCTGTTGGATTAAGTTGCAGTGTTGTCCTTTAAATAATTTTCAAGATTATTTCCTGGGCACATGATGTTACTGGAATTTTGGTCTGTTTTTTTTTTTTTCTCCCCTAGTTGCAAGCTTCCCATTTTGCTTCACTCTATACATGACATTCTCTTTAAGTCATCTCATTTTTAAAAACCTAGTGGTAAAACATTTGAGCCAATGGAAGCAGGTAAAAGTTTATTTACAACCTGGTGATTAGAAACCAAGTTTTCAATTCAGGTTGTTTAACTCATTAGCCAGACTGCAGGGAAGAGCAGAGTCAGGTGAGGTGAAATTCACTGTGCTTTATGAAAGAGATGCGTCCCAAAGAAGCATCTAAGATCACACAGAAGGCAGTGTGGGTTTAATTTTAATCACATTTGTATCAGAGCAGTTTATAACAGCTCTGATCAGTCAAGGAACTGAATTCTGCTGCATGATTAAGTACTTAACAGTCACAGAACATGGGAAACAATTGTCTTATGTGAAATAATTGGCTAAAAATAACAGTTTATAGCTCAAGTCATATGTGAACAATTAGCATTCAAACATAGAATTTGTTAATTAAGTACTAGAATTACAAGTGAAGCTTACAGACAACATATATAGGGGATTCATAGTTTCTTTAAATATTTATATCTAAATTTCATGACTTTTTTGCCACCATCCCCATTAAGAACCCTCCAATGCAGCTGCTCTCTCACTTTACAGAACATGAAATAACTGTTAATAAAGAGCACTGACTCCTGCATTTCTGAAGGACATCTGCACAATCATGTCTGAGAGCCAAATGCTGCTCAGTACCCGTTTTAAGCATATACTCTGCCAGGTATAATAATTTTTTCTCATCTTGCTTGCCATGGTCCCTAATTTAGTAGATAAATTGGAGTGGCTCCTCGCAGCTTGGTGGCTGCTGAGGCAGTTTTTTCTCCACATGTGTTGTATGAGGGAAGCCGAAGGAGACTGTTAGGTGCCAGGGTGCCTGAGGCTTTCTTACTAATCTCAGTATCCCTCTGCCTACATCCCTGTTCTCTAATGTTTGAGGAGAAGCTTTTCAGTGGTAAAGGGAGTGAAATAGTGAAAAACACTCCCTGAGAAGATGAATCAATATCTAAGAAAAGCTTTTCTGCTAGGATAGATAAATATTTGTCAGAAACTTGCAGAGGCATGGCTGGTACTGCCTCCTGAAATCACTTTCAGGTCTATATGGTTTCAGATTAAACAGTTAGCATTGGCTACATGACCTCTGCAGATATTTTAGCTTTTATAAGAGCCAGTGCTTTGCTGAGAGCTGTGTTCTGTAATCAGGTATGAGGCTAATCTCTTATGTCTAGCAGAAACTATACAAGTCCACAGTTTTCATTCTCTGGCTTCAGCTGCTTATCTTAGTTTTTAGAAAATATGACTATGAATGGTGATCATTTATTTCCTGGAAAGCCTAACTCTGCTACTGTATCAAAGCTGACTCAGCACTCACATCTGGTTTTAATGTAGTCACAGAAAACAAAGTGGCCACATAACAATCTGTCTTAGAGCATGCAAAGTCATGCAAACTGTTTATGACCCTAAGATCCCTAATCTGTTGGAGAACATTTAATTTGACTCAGTTTTCCAACTTTCAGAAGAGAGTCTGATTGAGACTGACACCAAAAAGAAAAGAAAACCAAATTAATATAGGCACTTTCCCAATTTCTCAAGAATATTGTTTCTTAGAAAGAAGGAATTTCAATGATGTAAAATACTGGAGTGAAATATTATTTTGATGGGGAAACTTCCAAGAAAGAACTGTCCCTGAAATAAGAATGTGTATGACTTCATGCATATTATTTCAGAATTCTTCATATCTTCACAAGTCCACATTTTAAGACTGACAGTAGTCTGAAAAGTATCTCAGTAATATGAGCATTAGGAGGCTTTATGCTTGTTGAATTCTCATGATTTCTCATCTAATGTGGCTCAATTTGGAGGGTGGCTCTGGGTATTCACCCTCAAGTCAGAAAGTTAAAGCAGAGCTGTATCAGACTTGCAGTCAACAAATAATGCAGGTGGGAAGGGACCTTTTGAGGTGTCTGCTTGCCAGGTCTTCAGTCCAACCTCCGGCTCAAAGCAAAGTCAATTCCTGCTTAGGCAGAATGCTTATGGCTGTATCAGATTGTTCTTGAAAACCAGCAAAGAGGGACTACACAACCTCTGTGAGCAGCCTGCTCCACTACTTAAGTACTCTTACATGGAAATCTTTTTCATTTTATCAAGTCTGAACCTACCCTGTTCCAATTTATGACCTCTGCTTACTGTTCCTCAGCCACACGCCTCCATAAAGAGCCAGCTTCCATCTCCTTGAAGAGTTCCCTGCAAGGCACTGGTGGGGTCTGCTATGGGCTCTCTCTGAAGTGCCCCTTTTGCAGGATGACAAGCTCAGTTCCTCAGCCTGTCCTCCCAAGGCAAGTACTCACCACTGAATGCTTCTCAGGCTCTTCCTGCCTTGTATTGGCAGGTCCAAAACTACATACGGCATCCAGATGCAACCCGGTGAGTGCTGATTGAAAAAGGTGCAGCATAGTAAACTCAGCAGGGGTAGTAGGTAGATATAATAGGAAGAAACACATTCTGTTATTGAAATAAAGCACCTGCCACTTGCTAGACACAGTGGTGGTATGTGTTTAAGCAAGTAAGGTTAGAGAAGCATCCCACTGCAGGTTTGCATTGTTATTTGACAGGCTGGATATGGACTGCATCTCTGTTTAGCTGGCTTATTTTAAAGGTGCTGCTAACACCTTGTTCTCTGCAGTATCACCATGTGGAGAACTTTAGGGGAGGGTTTGAAGACAAAAGTGATACTGCCACACAGCTTAGCTACAAGTCCTGTAGCGGTTCCCAGGAGCTGCTCAGTTAAAGCTCTAGTAAATTAATCCCCCAAAACTGAAATAGCAAAAATTAAGCCAGCTCTTGGCCAGCCATTTTTATTTTAGCAGTTCACAGTCATAAAAGTCTAAAAAGCCATAAAAGAGTGAAAATACTTCTATATATTCAGAGAGAAACCCCATTTTTTAAAAAAAGGGTGGGTTTTTTTTGATGAAGCTGTCTCTGGAGCACTGTGGTTCACAAAGCACCTGAATATTATGTTATAGCTGTGGTCTTCTGAGACAAATTCGATGCTAATGATTCATTTCTAAAGAAACAAGTTATCACTGTGGGAGGTAATAAACACTTCAGAACATTGAGAAAGGGAAGGAGTATAAAGCAAAATTTAGTTATTGTTTGTAATCAGTTTGCTTCAGTATGCCCACTGTGATTTAGACATACCTGTTGGTTGTTTAGTTTAAAAGGCACAGGCTCTCATCCCGAATTTTGACTTCAGGGCTTTAACACTTGCTGAAAGCAGGGTGGAACGAAGTAGCTGGATGAGAGGATAAGATGTAATTGCAATCCTCTGTCCTGTTTTTGTGTACATAAGCAAAGAGCACAGGTGTCCAGTGTGCGGCTGGGAGGCTGAAGCAAACCCAAGAGTGTTTCTAAGGGCAGACTGATTTTGCACATGAAGCTTGGGGCAGTGTTGGTGGTTTGAGAGTTCCCCGTCCCCCCCACCAATGAAATCACCCAGACTAGACTCAGTCACATGGAAGTGAAGGAATGAAGTTGTGTTTGCAGCTTAGCACAATATACAAGTAGATATATACGCAATATACAGCTACACACAAGTTGAAAGTAATACAGAAACATGAAAAAATCCCTCCAAAACAATCAGGATGCCAGGAGGCTCCCAATCCAAATCTCCGCTCCCTTCCCCTCCTTTTCTCTCCCTTCAGCAATAACCAGATCAATCCTTGTATATCTCATGTGATAACTCTGGAAAGATCTAAGGTGAGATGTCAAAAAAGATGACGAGGGGGTTAGAAATAAAGGGTTAGGTGAGATTAGAGTTAAGGCAGAAAGCAGCCACAGACTGCCAGAGTGAAAGAGCAGAACGACTGAGAGCTGAGCAGTGTCTGATCTATATTTTGACCAGTTGCGTTTCTCAGCAGAAGAATGAGTGATAGAGGTTACTGTTGTTTTTCTTTCTTCTCACAGCTAAGGATTTAATTTCTCTCAGTAAAATATTCCAATTAGCCTCAAACCAGCACAGACAGGTAGTGAGTTCATTATATTGCCATAATAATCTGTGCTGGTGTTGTCCAAACAGCTCCTCTGCTTGTGTTTGGAACAAATGGTTATGATGGTTGCTGTCTGTGTACAAAATTAGAAGCTGCTATTTACAACACCAATCCCAAACTGTCTTTTGAAGTGCACCATATAGGTAGTGGCAGGCTCACAAATGGTCAGTGACCACTGATCAGCTAATCTATCCTAGTATATATGCCAACCAACCAGTAAGCAGCACCCATGATTGAAGCAGATTTATTCCTTCCTTACTGTATAAGATGTGATGGTTTGGGAGTTAGCTGTCCTCCCACACTATGAAAAAGCTCTCAGACTAGACTCAGCCAGCTGGAAGTTAAGGAATGAAGCTCTATTTACAGCTTAGCACAAATACAAACAGATGTACATATATACACAATATACAGGAATATTTACAGAAGTATACAAGTTAAAGGTAATACAGAAACACAATACTCTTCCCAGAAATCAGTCCCCAGGAGGGGCTCCCAACCACCCTTCCACCTTCTTTCCACCCCTCTACCTCATCCCAGGGTCCGCCTTACATGCAAGGCGAGTTTGGAGGATGGCCAGGGGGGTTAGAAGCAGAACGATGAGTTGGGTTACACAGCAGAAGGCCAGCAGACACAGTAGCTCCCAGAGAGAGACTCTACCTTATCTATATTTGTGTCCTTGTTTTTATACCTCTCAGCAAGCCTACAAGTGAAGCAGACATCATCATTGTTTTCCTTTCACAGCCTATAATCTAATTTTTTTCATTAAAATATTCCAATTAGCCTCAAACCAGCACACTTACCTGCCAGTAAGGGTTTATGGGATGGAGGGAAAACAAGTAAGGATCTTTACTTTGCATTTCATTTTAACCACAATATTTTCTACTGCTTTGTTCAATCACTTTAAAAATACTCTGGAGGTAGGATCATGACAGAAAAATCCAAGCCTAGTGGGTGGCTACTCCACAGCCTGTTGAAACTTTGTATAATTCTTTAATTTTCAAGATTTTCTAGATTTGGTATTCTCTGCAGATTTCATTAGACCTAATTGTCCCCTTCTTTCACATATCACTGTGATTGAAGTTCCATTCCTTTGTAACTTAAGAGAATTTGAGCTGTATACTTAAAACCTGACATTTAAATAATAGATTTTTAACTCACACAAAAACATATCTACAAGACTATGACCAGGTCTGTTATTTTACATGTTATAACTGTCAACCTAAGCCTCCTATTTCCCATTCACAGTGTCAGAAGGCCATCTCAGTACTTCAAGTCAGTGGACAGTAGACATTTCTCTGAAGATGGTGTTTCAAGAAATATTAAATATTAAAAGGCTAAAACGTAAGAAAACAGTAGCAAAAGAGAGAGAAAAAAGTTCTCCCATCAGACCAATTGATTCTAAGGGCAGGGTCACTGAATGTAGCATTATTTCTCCTGGTCATGTTTCTTTCCTACCAGAGCTCCAAAGTAAGCTAACTGTGTAAGCAGGATTGAAATACACAACCCCCTTGTGACTGGAAGCAGTAAAGCATTCTCCACTTGCGGTTTTCTTCAAATGAGCCTGCATGGAATATGTGTTTGAAAACAGTGAAACTCTTTATTAATCAAGTACTTCACTTGCCATGCCAGTATAAAGTTTCATTTATGTCAAAACTCCCTTAAAAATGGTTTGGAGTAGTGTCTTGTACACAGACTTTCAACAGAAGAAATATTTTTGGAATTGTAAATACAATAATTGAGGCAAATATTTGCACCGTTTGAGAAGCTGCTCTAAGATCTTTGATCACAGGCTGCAATTCTAATATTTTACTTTGGTTTCCTACTGTATGGAAATCAGAAGACTATATAGCCCTGCAGCACCTAAAATTCAGTGTCAGGCAAGCTATCCTAATTACTAGAGGAGAGCTTTTGCTAACCATATCCTGTTTTCATAACAAGCATGTCACAATACATGAAATAACACTTGAAATGTCTCCATAAAAAGTGATATCTAAAAAGAAACTCAGGTTTTAGCATCTGCTCAATGTTGCCTGCTGTGCGAAATCTCTTTGAAGTTACAGATAACTGCATAAAGGAAGATAGCTTTAAAGAGATGTGCTTTCATTAAATGGAGACCTCTAAGGGTGTTGAGCTGGAGATCTCCATTCACACTCTGCTTTCCAGACCAAAGGCTCTTGCAACCACCTATGCAGGTGAATGGCATTTTGCTGGTACTTTTTTGCAAATCTGTAAGATAAAATTCATGGTAGAAGCTAAAGAGAGGATAAGGAGAATATCATGTCTGTCCAGCACAAGTACACAGAGCAAAGTCAAGAGAGAATGAGCTTAACACCTCTGTAAATAAGATTGCATAGAATAAATGCCTGACTTTATTAACCTCTATTTCTCCTTCTAGTTGGGAAAACGCTATGAGGATATTGCTATGAGGACAGGATGAGAGAGTTGGGCCTCTGCAACCTGGAGAAGGCTTCCAGGAGACCTTAGAGTAGCCTTCCAGTTATCTGAAGAGAGCCTACAGGAAGGCTTGGGAGGGACTATTTAAAAGGTCTTGCAATGACAGGACAAGGGACAATGAGTTTAAACTGGCAGAAGGGAGATTTAGACTGGATGTTAGGAGGAAGTTCTTTACAGTGAGGGTGGTGAGACACTGGCACAGGTTGCCCAGGGAGGTTGTGGCTGCTCCCTCCCTGGAGGTGTTCAAGGCCAGGTTGGACGAGGCTTTGAGTGACCTGTGCTAGTGGGAGGTGTCCCTGTCTGTGGCAGGGGATTGGAACTGGATGATCCTTGAGGTCCCTTCCAACCTTACCATTCTATGATTCTATGGTTCTATTGAAAACCTGAGTTACCTTGAACATATTACTGATGACTTGAATGAGAAACGTGATCAGCTTTATTCACAGATAGCTGCAGTGGACTCTCTAGTCTGGACTCTGCTCTCAGTGGCATTGCTGCCCTCTTCCCTTCCTCTTCCATGATTAAAGGGAACATGGAGCTGAGCTGCCCTGCCCTGTGAGGCACCAAGGATTGAGCTGTAATTTGGACAACCACAACCAGACTGCTTTTTATCCCAAAGGCAGCAAGAGCGGGGCATGCGTGTGTCAGCTAAGCCATGCAAAGCTGATGCAGAAGACAGGAGCACTGAACAACTGTGGGGAACTCAGCTCCAAGGAGATGGAAGGGGAAAGAGCCTGTTCAGTTCTCTGTATGTCATTTTATGATGGCCTCAGCATGTTTTCTGTGAATATCCCAGAGAAACACCATGGTGTCTATCTTCTGTAAAGTGCTGGTTAGCTGGCATAAGGACAGCAAAATCCAGGCCTTTATTGTATATATTTATTTGCATGAAGTGTTTTCTTTTTTTCCAGAGACTTAAAAAAGAGCAGCCACTGCTCATTCATTCACTAGAAAAACCTCACTGATCCTTTGACAGGTACAGCAGAAGTTATTTTTCATTGTGGCATGAACAGTTTGTTTTGCTTTACAAAAAAGCACTTCTCACCAAAGCACAACCAGGAATTATCATTCTTCTTCTGCTTGTACAGGTGCACTTTCTGAATTAGACACACAGACTCAGGTGGGCTCCTAATGGAGTGATGACACTAACTCTGCAACAATAGAAGGGGCCTCCAGGGATGCTGGTAGGAATGTGCTTTTTAAGAGGGCAACAACTTAAAGCATTCTGTGAAACTGACAAGGCTTTATACCACCTCCGTAGACTCCTTCAGTGCACAAATAAACGTGAGTACAGTAAGACACATCAGACTGCGGGGTTTAAATCCAGCAGCTTGCCAGGGAAGAGGTTGCAAGGAGTCAGTTTTCTTTTGTTGTTTTCATCTATCCATCTATGTAGCTATTTATTTATTGAAAAAGGGATCTGGACTCTGCACAAGAACTGTGTGTGTGTTTATACGCGCATGTGTTTGAACAGGGTCAAGTACAGCCATGTGAAAGAAGGAGTCATGGCAAAACTGTTTATTGCGACGTGTGAAGGAAAGAGCTGAAGTATAAATAGTTGTGTGAGTGGCAGGGGCAATGAAGCCTGGCTTCCTGCAGGGTTAATGCTGAAGGCTGAGATCCCGTGCGGATTCACTGGTGTCTAGCAAATGCTCAGCATAACATTGCGTTGTGTGAGCGAGATCAATATGGTCTCTCTCTTCTCCTCAACAGCTTATTTTAAGAAAACTTTCAGGAACTGAAAAGCTTGGAGAAGAGAACCCCTCCGATGAATTTGTTGGCTACTGCATTCAATTCTTAGGAGGCACCCAGCAGCAGCAATACAGCAAATGCCTCACTTGTATAGCAAACCAAAATAACTCCGTATCACAAAAAAAGTCAGTAATAATGAAGATGAAAGTCTTTGTTAGAGTATCTGAAAATTCACTCTTCAGGGCTGACCCAGATGTATAGGATTCATTTCTTATTCACTCTTTCCGCTTGTATTTCTGCAGAGTCAGGGACCGTGGCTGGTGCTCAAGCTGATTGTTGCACTGAAATGCCTCTGAAATATTCATGTCTTCATAGAATCGATCAGGTTGGAAGAGACCTCCAAGATCATTCAGACCAACCTATTACCCAGCCCTATATAGGCCATGGTACTAAATACCTCATCCAGTCTTTTTTTGAACACTACCAGGGACAGTAACTCCACCACCTCCCTGGGCAGCCCATTCCAATGCCAATCACTCTTGCTGTGAAGAACTTCCTCCTTACATCCAGTCTAGACCTCCCCTGGCACAACTTGAGACTGTGTCCCCTCATTCTGTTGCTGGTTGCCTGGGAGAAAAGACTGACTCCCACCTGGCTATGACCTCTTCAGCCCACTCAGCAGCCTGGTTAGGAAGGTACATCTAAATCAGTGTCATTGTGTAGTTCATTGACCACATTAAGCTGATAGTCAAATGCCTGCAGTTAAGGTACTTTTTTCATGATATTTAGTTGTTATGATTTGAAACACAGAGCAAATCTTGCTACTGATAGGGTATGGTTGTTTGCAAGAGATGACACTCATGCAGTGACGCAAGGGAGGCTGTTCTAGGGCCATCCAGCATTTTGGCCAAGAATGGCACCATTTCATGGCTGAGCGTTCATGAGCACTTCCCCTGCAGTATCGTATTTGTTGAGATCAGATGACACTGTAGGGCCATCAGTCTGCACCTTCTCTGAGACAGTGCATTACCTGTTTGCCCTTGTGTTATACAGCCCCCCTAGTGCCAGCTGTTATGGGAACACAAAGCTGTAATTGGTCACCAGTAATGCTACCATTCAACAAGTTGTAAAAGTTAGTTTGAGTGTTTCTGCTATCACGGCAAGGGGGTTTAAAAGTGATTTCATAAAAGCCCAGAGGTACATTTTGAAAGAGTGTCATAAGAACTTTGCTTTACTTGGTCATCTTACATACAGTTCAGTCCAAAACCACCCAGGGTAATTTTTTGACTTCTCTCTTGAGGCCCCATGAGATGTTGTGTATATCCTTGTGTTCTTTACATATTGCACATACTAACATCTTAAAGTTAGTAACGTGGGTTTCTTGCTTTCAGTTGTGTCCAGCCAATGCTCATAACTAACAGAAACCTCAGTTATGCTTTTTATAGTGATCAAGCAGTGCAAATCAATCCCAAGGCAGATTCTCTATCAACATCATTCTCATGTCTGTCCTCAGCAGGGCAGCTCAGCAAGTTGCTGGGCCACACTCAGGTGAGGATGTTCAGGCAGCCTTTAGGTAGTTGTATCACTCACTGCAGCTTCAGGGGGGAGATTTCAGTTTGGAGATTCACAGTGGCTGTCCAGAAATATTTGTGAGAACAACTCTGCTCCAAAAGCTGTATTTGGCACTCTTCCTGTACTGTTTTACAGGGACAGATGTACAATGTTAGAGGCTATGC